>PVJN01012274.1:0-51743 GCA_004026805.1 Lasiurus borealis
AACACCTTATTGCTGTCTGGGGACAGACCTCTCCCACTACTGGTCTTGATGTCACTCTGCTTGTAGAGGATTCTCAGTAGCTCATATTAGCATCTCTTATGACCATCTTTGTCACTGAAAGTATTTTAGCTCAAATGAGTGCTTTTTGGTGTATAGCAGCCAGTTGTTCTGCGCTCCTCCTAAGTCCTCCATGCACCTACGAATAGCGTATCTCTTTCAAATGGCAGTACGTGATCTTCCGGAGATCAGAAATTTTACTATAAATCGAGTGTGTTTTTTCCCCCAGAAACTCCTTGTGAGAACTAGAGTTCTGTTTTGATCTAACAGCTAGCATGAGGGATAATGGATAATACTGACCCTGATGTGATTTCTTCCCAAGTTCCCTCTGGAAATCAACTTAGACCAATTCTTATACATCAAACTTCAAGATCAAGACACTTAGAATTTTTTCTGTGCTCCCAGCTCAGCCAGAAGACAGGTTTTCTTGGTCTACATTAAATGCATTGAAATTATGCAGAGATGAAAATGTAATGGTCTAATATTAATCTTAAAGCTGTTATCTCTGGTGAAGGGGAACAAAAAATAGACTATCAAAAAAAAGGAGCATGCATGAATATCATGTGAATAGCTTTCTTGCTGTTTAGGACCCAGTGAGCAAATAAAAGTAAGGGTAATAATTCAGAAAGACAGATGATATTGAAGTGAATCATTACCAAAACGTGGCCTAAGCCAATATTGCTGAAGTAGACTCCTTTGTGAATTTATCATGTCTTGGCAGTGGGAGTTTTTATTTGCTGAGTCTCAAAGATCTGTATTTACAGAAATTGTTATTGCTAAGCAAGGGATATAATAATCCAGAGAGCCAGAAAGCTGTCATTACTGCATGTTTTTCCTTTATTTTCAGACTGGCTATAAATAGCACGTAGCTGCCTAAGAGTGGTGTTGGACTTCTTTCAAAAGACATACATAAACATGGTGTGTGTGTGTGGGGGGGGCAGGGTGGCAACAAAATACACATCAGTAATCTCATTAGCTTTGATATCCCTTTGTGTGAATTCCAGAAGTATTAGGACCTCAAAGACAAATTTAATCAATTTGCTTGTTTATATACATGTTTATGGCAAAAAATATAAGTATTCAACTGGTAAAGCACAACCTAATGCAGGATAATGGATCTCTATAACTACATCATACTCAGATAAATAATGTCTATGAAATTATTTTATCTCATTATAAGTAGTTTAGGAAAAAATAGTCTTTGAAATTAGGAACTTCAATTAATCACAGAACCCTTATACTCAATTCTACTAAAGATAGGATGTCCCAAAAATTTTATACATATTTTAACAACTGATAACTCACTTAATTTTCACTCCTTTCCAGGTTTAACTGATTTGAAATAGTGATTCAAGCCAGACTGAGCTTTGAACAAAGCAAATTTATCCTAAAGTGCCACTATACTTTTTTTTATGGTCATACATAAAAGATAAAATTTATGGCACAAAACTGGCAACAGTCGATGAATTGAGGGTGCACAAATACTGAACCAAATGGTTCTTGATGTTTGTCATTTCATTGCTTTGCATTCTCAGCAGTTCCTGGACCAGAGTGGTCAACAGTTTAAAACCAGGCATTGGCAAAAAAATTATTCATTTCTGTAGATTCTTTTAAATTGTGAAAGTTAAGTGCATATTATTAATCACTGACTTTATAATCATTCAAAGGGTGTATACATTTTTGGGACACCCCATATAATGGTCATGAAAATGGGGTCAACATAGCTTCTTTATATGGTTAGAGAGTATACATGATCTCTCTCCCTTACTTATCTAGTACACCATACGTAGTAAGTCCTCTCTTAATTTCAATACATTCTGCAACTTTAGCAAATTTACATATAACAAACATAGTTTAACCATAGGCTAATTGATATAAACAACAGTTACATTTCTATGGCATCTCATCAACCTAAATGATGTTGAACAAAATGATGTTATTCGAAAGCACCTGCTTTAAACAAATATTACATATGTGAATCATGTATCTAAAAACACAGGTAAGTCACTTAATCATCATCCATTTTGCGGTTTAGGATTTATTTATAGTTCATACACACATCCATATAAAGTTTGTTTTTCAAGCCTACAGTTTTGTCACCTCTCCTTGTTCCCTGTTTTTTTTTTATTTGTTTGTTTTGTTTTGTTTTTGTTTTTTCCTAGCTGCAGGAATCATTTAATCAGTGTACACACTAATCATTAGTGACTAATGGGACTAACCCAGCAAGAGGAACCAGAATTTCAAGGAAAATGTTTTGTAGTTCAACATTGAATCAGTGTGACTTGCCTCTAATCTGACTTTGAGCTTCAGTACTCATGACTAGCTGGATCTTCATCCTTCTCATGCCTAAATCTCAACATCACTCATGGGCTTAGCTCATGCTCCCTGGAGAATGGTTCTTGGTTCAACCAAACAGCCCAGACCTTGAGGCATAAGGGACCATTTCCTGAACATTTCTCCTGCATCTTCAGTTCCCAAACCTGGTCCTGAACTATTGGTTTGTTTCCCCCTTTGCTCTGTCATTTGAATTACATTGTATCCAAGTTTCCAAAATTTTAGACCTGCCTGGATTGACCTCTGAACCTGGTACTTTCTGTTTTTTTTTTTTTTTTCTTGCTAATTACTTGCACCAGCCTTAACTCTTCCTCTATGTTTGTAAGGGTTTTGCCTTCCTGGAAAATCTTACTAAGAATCTGGTACTCTCGTATTGGGAATGTATTTCTAGATTTTTAATTCTATCTTGTTCATTTGTTTCTCAGGTCTGCCCTAGTCTAATTGATCTATTTCCTCCTGTCTTATCATTCTAGCCTGGCTCTTTGCTCTGAATTATTTATCTTGTCACTGACATCCCTAATGTTGATGTTCAATGTATTTTCATTAGGGAGAAGGAGCCTTCATCAAGCTGTGTGACACAGAGTATACCATAAAGTTTGAATTTGGTGCCATGGGAACTCATTGGGAATGTCACAAAAATTGTTTATTCCTATTTATTTAAAATGACGTTTTGTGAGTTTTTTAAATTGTTGACACTATTACAGATGCTCTACCCCTTCTAGTCCCCTCTCCCCCTCCCTCCTTCCGTTGTCTGTGTACATGGAATATGCATATATAGTCTTTGGCTAATCTCTTCACCTTCTTGTATCCAGTCCTTCCCATTCCTCTCCCCTCTGACAGCTGTCAGCTGTTCCATGTATTCATGCCTCCAGTTCTATTTTGTTAATCAGTTTATTTTGTTTATTAGATTTCACAAATTAGTGAGATCACATGTATTACGTGTTTGTCTTTCTCTGACTGGCTTATTTTGCTTAGCACAATAATCTCTAGGTCTACCCATGCTGTTCCAAAGGATAAGAGTTCCTTCCTTTTTTTTCTTTTTTTTTTTACAGCCATGTAGTATTCCATTGTGAAAATGTACCACAGCATTTTTATTCACTCATGTCCTGATGGGCACTTGGGCTGTTTCCAGATCTTGGCTATTGTAAATAATGCTGCTATGGAAATAGGAGTAGCACACATTGTCTTTGATTGATGTTTTAGGATTATCAGGATATATTCTCAGAAAGGATCACTAGGTCAAACTGCAGTTCCATTTTTAATTTTGGAGGGAACTCAATTGAAGAAAGTTTTAGCAATTCACCCATCACAGGACCTGGCATACCTGCTGTGCTGCTCAGAATTTGATCAGGGGAGCAAAACTATCAGGAAGGAGGTGAAATAATGGGTTTATTAGATGGACTTGACATTGTGTAAATGTGGGCATTGGTGAAACAAACTATGTATGACTTTTGCTTTTTCATCTGTTTCTGGAACTGAGATGAGCAGAGGGAAGAATGGTGTGAAGTATAGGAGAGCAAGGACAAACTGGAACCCAGGAGGATAATCTGGAACCCACCTGAATAAGCTGGAAATTGAGCTGATCTGTCACCACCTCCAATTTTGTAATGTTGGTGAGGCGGGTAACCTGCAGGAGAAGCTGACTCATTCAGAATCCTAAAAATGCACCCAGCCCCGACGCTGGAGAAATGCAGGGAGGAGATTAGATGGACGCTAACAGGGTAAACCAGCTTCTGTGCAATGTAATATGCATGAGATGCACCAGCTGTGGGCCCTACATTGACTGTTAAGCTACACAGCACTCCCGATTTACTTCTGGACTCAATTTCTCCCACTAATTTCTGTTGTGGTAATCTCTAGTCCACACTTGTACAGAGAAGATAATTCTGGGAACATGCTGCAAGCTTAGCTAAGCTGACGTAGTACATAGACACTAGACCCCTTTTTGTCTTCTCACCTGAGCGTCAAGAATACAGCTAAAAAGGTGTATTGAAAAATTCATAGAGACGTTATTTAGGTCATGTTTAAATGGCCTAATTGAATTGGCTATCTCTGATTTAATCAGCAGGGTCAGTTTATTTAATTTGTCAAAAAATTAGACATCTGGTCAACTTTAGTCTTTGTGCTTTAAGCGGGATCAAGATTTCAATTCTCTTTGCCACAGATGTTGTGTGTCTAGGGTTAACACTACCTCCGAGCCTCTAGCTACAGCAGTTTTGTACTTCTTTCAAGCAAGATGGGAAAATTATTGGTTTATGACATAGGAAGCCCTTTTAAGCTTCATGGGTAAGTAGAGGGGGATCATGCCACCGAATTTCATAAAATTGTTCATTTAATTGTTTTACTCATCCAGGTCCGCTGCTGATAATCCTGATATGAGCACCATGTGTGTTCTTCCAAGGGCAGGGGTGTTGTAGCTGTAGAAAGGTTTCCAAAGTTTTTTAAATCTCTTTGAGCTCTTGAAGGTCTGCAAGAGCGATGCATTTTTTTCTTTTTTCTTTTTTTTACCACGTTAAATAATACATTCAAGTGTAAGTGGTTCAAAGTGAGAAACTAGAGAAAAAGGGCACTGGATGAAGCAGCTCGTGCTGTGTCTCCAAGGTGACTGTCACATAGCAATAGGCCTGCCCCTGACAAGGCTGGTAATGGTGGCCTTGGTAGGGAGGGATGGTATAATCAATAGAGCCCCCTTTAGTACTGTCACTCACAGACTAGATCTGACTAAATTCCTCAAAAAATTGAGTTCAAGTTTTGGGAGAAATAATTTGTTTCTGTGACAGAAAAGGAAGTAGCACACTCCCTGTATCAACTTCCACATTTAAAAATCAAAGATGACCTGTTAATTTATTGAGAATGAATCTCTTAAGAACTCGGATTTGCAACACTTGCAAATACAAAGAGGGAGAAGGATCTGGGACACACATTCTGATCAACCTCAAAACAAAAGGAGGATAGAATATTTAAATCCTACTTCAGCCACTTAATACCCATTTCCCCCGAACAAATTAGGCATTTCTTAAAATATTTTCAAATGCCTAATTAAAGAATTATCTCTCAGTTCTATGAATATTTAATCTGAGTTTAAGCACCACATGGAAATTATCCCCGTTGAATCATTTTATTTCCAGTTTCTATTAATTATTTTATTTTATTTATTGTACTACATTTTATTTCATTTCTAGTTTCTGCTAATTTTATTTCTGTTTCCTGTTTTAAATTGATTTCAGAGAGAGGAAGGTAGGAGAGAGATAGAAACAACAATGATGAGAGAGAATCACTGATTCGGCTGCCTGCTGCACAGCCCTGACCCTTGCACATGCCCTGACAAGGAATCAAACCTTAACCTCCTGGTTTATGGGTCTACGCTCAATACCTTGTCACACCAGCTGGGCTATTTCTAATTTCTATAATTTCTAGCAAAAAGTTTATAATGTGCCATCTAATCACTTATTAAAGATAGAATACTGTATTAGCAATTAATGATGCTCAAACACAAGCCTGAGTAAGACCTTTCGTCATAGTCCAGGGAGAAATGATTGAACCTACAGTGTGACAGTGGGACCAGAGAAGAGGGGTGGCATTGGAATTTCCTGACTTCAGTGGTTGAGGAATACAGAGAAAAAGCCAATTTGGGTGTTTCTAACTTGGACCATTGAGTAGATGATAATGCAATGATCTGAGAAACGCAAATGGGGGAGAAGAAGCAGGTGGGAGATGAAAAGATCAGTTTGTAACTAATATCTGGAACTAACTGCCACATCACTGGGTACATTTGTGGAGGTTCTTCATGGCTTTTCCTTCAGCAGCCATTCTTCTGAGCAATCTCAACTTCTCACCATCTGCATTCAGTGAGGGGGATCTTAGCTGCTTTCTGTGTCTCCACAGTTGGAAAATCCTGTGATGTTGTCAGCATTTCAGTGGTTGGTTGGCAATAGTTCAATCTGTGGGTGGATTTTATTGTTGATAATAATAGTGGAGTTGGCTGTTTTCGGGAGGAGTGATTTTCCAGTGCTTGGCATATGAAGTAAAATTGAAAGAGTATCTGAGGGAGCATCGTAAAATCTTGTCCTTTTAAAATGTTAACTAACGAACTTCAGTTTGATGCTTTACCAGAGCCTGTGGGATTATGGGTACTAAAAACAGGAAATGTGAGGTTGATGTACTGGAAGCAATGATAAAATTTGCTTTTTACGCACCTTTAGAAAATGCATAAATGTTCCAGGTCAGGCGGCACAGTAGCTGTCATAATGTGTTGGCATCTTGTCACTCTTGCATTTTATCCTCTGTGTGGGTTTGCATTGCATTAGGCTGCTCCTTATTAGAAAAAAATATGCTCAATTCCCTCAATACTGAACTAAATTCACTTGGGTATTTTTTAAAATAGATTTTTATTGCTTTCAGAAAGGAAGGAAGAGAGTGAGAGAGGAAGAGAGAGAGAGAAACATCGATGATGAGGGAGAATCATTGATCAGCTTCCTCCTGCACATGCCCCACCTGGGGACCAAGCCCACAGCCTTGGCATGTGCCCTGACCAGGAATCAAATCGTGACCTTCTGGTTCATAGGTCAATGTACAATCAGTGATCCAAGGCTCACTTAGGTATTTTAATGCTATTTTTTAGTCCAAACTCTTGCTTTTTATGCCCAAACTTAATAAACTCAGACCCACCAATGCATTGACAATTGAGATGTCCTTTACATTATTGTGTAATGAGTAGAAAATGGAGTTTCATGAATACTGACTTATTGTGTGCACATGTTATAATATGCCTTAAGCATTTTTTTTCTGTTTACAGAGTACACTATAACTGGTAGTAGACTAGCCCTGTCTTTGTACACTTACTTTAGTATTATTCAGAATACCTGACTACACATAGTTTTCATTCAAAATATGTTATTCTGGTGGTCAATGCATATCAGAATGAGCAGTTGAGCAGCCTTAGCGTATCATTAGCATATTATACTTTGATTGGTTTGACTGGCTGACCAGAGGACTGAACACTTAGCATATTAGGCTTTTATTATATAGGATAGCCATTCTAATGGTGTGAGGTAGTATCTCATTGTAGTTTTGACTTGCATTTCCCTAGTAGCTAGTAAAGTTGATCATCTATTCAAATGTCTGTGAGTTTTTTTGAATCATGTCTTCATGGAAGAGGTGTCTGTTCAGATCTTCTGCCCATTTTTTAAAACTGGATTGGTTGGTTGGTGGTGAGTTGTATGAGTTCTTCATATATTTTGGATATTAACCCATTGCTAAAGCTATTGTCTGAAAATGTCATCTCTCATTCAGTTGGTTGCCTTTTTGTTTTGTTAGTGATTTCTTTTGCTCTTCAGAAGCTTTTTAGTTTGATACAGTCCCATTCATTTGTCTTTATTTCCCTTGTCTGTGGGATCAAATTCATAAAATCTTCTGTAAGATCAAGGTCCATAAGTCTAGTGCCTTGTTTTTTTTCTTTTTAAGTTATTGTTTCAGACCTTATACTTAGGGCTTTGAATTATTTTGAACTAATTTTTGTACATGGGGACAAACTGCAATCTAGTTTAATTCTTTTGCATATGGCTTTCAATTTTTCTAGCACCATTTATTGAAGAGGTTTTCTTTATTCCATTGTGTTTTTGGCTCCTTTGTCATAAACTATTTGCCCATATACATGTGATTTTATTTCTGGGGGCTCTCAATTCTATTCCATTAATCTGTGTATTTGTTTTTCTGCTAATAATGTGCTATTTTGATTATTGTTGTTCTATAATATAATTTGAATTCAGGTAGCGTGATACCTCTGGCTTTGTTCTTTGTCTCAGAATTGTTTTGACTGTATGGAATCTTTTGTCATTTCATACAATCTGATGATTTTTTGGTTCTATTTCTTTAAGAAATGCCATTGGGTTTTTATGGGGATTGCATTAAAACTGCACATTGCTTTAGGTAATGTAGGCATTTTGAATATGTTGATTCTTCTAATCCATGAATACATAATATATTAGCTTTCAAAGTCTTTTTCAATCTCTATTAATAATGCTTTGTAGATCACAGCATATAGAGCCTTCACATTATTTGTTAAGTTTATCACTATATATTTTATTCCTTTTGTTGCAATTGCAAAAGGAATTATTTTTAAATTTTTTTTTCTGAAAATGTATTGTTGCTATATAGAAATGCAGTGGACTTCTGTACATTGAGTTTGTATTTTGCCACACTACTGTATTTGTTTATTGTTTCTAAATTTTTTTTGGTGCAGTACTTAGGGTTTTCCACATAAGGAATCACATCATCTACACAAAGTGACACTTGTACTTCTTCATTTCCAACTTGGATGCCTTTTGTATCTTTTTTTTATTTTTATTTTTTTGTCTTATTGCTCTAGCTAGAACTTCCAACACTATCATATCTAATAAAGAGGGAATATGCTAATTGACTCTCACACCATCACAAAGATAGTGGCATCCACAGCCAATAAGGAGGTAGTATGCTAATTGACTTCCACGCCCTCAAAGATGGTGACATCCATAGCTAATAAGGAGGTGATATGCTAATTAACTGTCCTGCCCTCAAAGATGGTGGTGCCCACAGCCACAAGATGGTAGTATCCTCTCTCCTCTGCCCTGCTGAGGCGACAGGTGCGCAGCAAGGCCAGGCTGGCCCCAGGTGGGCTGGGCCACTCCTCACACCTTTCTCCAGAGTCCTTTAGTCCGCTAAGTCCCCCAGCTTCCCAGGGCCAGCCCAAGATGCAGACCAACCTCGAATGTCAGCTGCCCAGCCACCCAGAACTGCCCAAGACTCAGGGAATCAGGGCCAGCAAAGGCTTGTGCTGCTGGCAGTGGCAGCAGCAGAGGTGTGATAGGACATCCCTTCTCCTGATGGCCAGATCGCTTCCCACCCCTGAGGGCTCCTGGATCATGAGAGGGGACAGGCTGGGCTGAGGGACTCCTCCCTCCTCAATCTAGTGCATGAATTTTCATGCACTGGGCCTGTAGTATTAAATAAAAGTGGCACAAGTGGACATTTTTGTCTTGTTGCTGACTTTAGAGGAAAAGCTCTCAGTTTTTAACCATTGAGTATAATATTAGCTGACAATTTGTCACATATGGCTTTTATTATGTTGAGGTACTTCCCTTCTATATGAATTTTATTGAGTGTTTTAATCATAAATAGATGTAGTATCTTATCAAATGCTTTTTTTGCATCTACTGATAAGATCACATACATTTTATCCATTTTCTTGTTAATGTAGTGTACAACACTGATTTACTTGTATATGTTGAACCATCCTGTGCCCCTGGAATGAACTCCCAGTGCTGTCCCCTAAAGCCAGACAGCTCTGGCAATACAGCCTGGATGTGTGCAGCTGGTGGGTGTGAGCTGGGGAATTCAGCTGCCTCTTTGTTGCTTTGCCCACCCGGCAACCAGAGGACTTCTGTGGCATCCCCAGGCAGCCCTCCTGCCCCGATTCCCTCTCTCCCTGCCATTGGGACACCTCTACCGGAAGCTTTTTCTCTCAGGAAAAAGTGCTTCTGTGGCATCAGTTCCCTGGTTGCAGGTAATGTGCTCTGCAACCCAAACATGAAGGTTGAGGGAGGCGAGTTATAGGAGGTCAAGGAAAGGTGTCCAGGCTCCGTGGCTTTATTTCTCTGTCTGGAATGCCCAGTGCTGCCAGACAACTGTGGCTGCACCTCTCTGCTTCATCGCTGCCCAGGTCACTGGACTCAGCTGCAGCTCCTGCCCCTCCTGCAGGAACGCTCACTTAACTCTGCTCCTCCTGGCTGAAGGAAGTGCCATCCACAGATGAGTCCTTCCCTATCCAGGTTGAGCCCTGCATTAAGCTCCACACTGGAGAGCTGCTTCCAAAGCTCTTTTGAGCTCTTCTCCCTTCTTGCCTTTCTGGTTCGTTCCCACTTGCCCACCTTTAGATGTTTCAATACAGGGATCTCTCAGATGTGATTGTTGGTTGAGCAGGGTAAATTGTTGAAACTCAAGGGGAGAGACTAAGGGAATCTCTCCTTCCACTGATGTCACTCTCCTAAAATAAGCTTTTGACAGCACTGCTTACCTGCTTTTAATTGCCATTGACACCTGAATGAATCCTGCAATGGTCAAGAGGCACAAACCTTATTCAAACATCTATCTTGACCTCCATATTCATAACTATATCTACATTTTATCAATATTTACATGTATATTTGTATCTATGTTAACATTTCTATCTGTATCTGCATAGATCTATTCCTGTGAATATATTTCTATATCATATCAAAATGTTTATATCTATCTATATACTGGAAAGGAGTTCACAATCAAAAGATTTGTTAACAAACTCAACCCATGTTATGGAATGAGAAGCATTCACATTCCACTGTTCATTTGGCACAAATATACTTAGATATTAAAATGATATCTTTTCCACATTAGGTTTCTCCTATTAGTTTGCTTTCTCATTAAGGAAGCAGGCTATATCTCCAATTAAGGAATTAGTGCAAACCTTTAACCAAGAATCTACTCTGCTTCTGGCATAGTTCTAGCTTCCTCTCTTATGTTATGCCAATTACAGAGATCCTTTCTGGGTGTCCTGTGCTGCATTTGTTCCACATAAATGTATTCTGGAATGCTCAGTAAATTTATCGCTGCCCTTACTAGGTGTCCTCCACTGATAGATCAGTAAATATTTCAAGTTCAATTTACACCTTTAATCAACCATAATACTAAGAAGGCTTCAGGTTCCTGTAAGATGCTATGCAAAAAGCCTGGCAGTGAACACATGACAGCCACTGAGTACTCTAGGAATGACTGCTCTACTTGCATCTTACCATTATTTGAACTCTATGAGGGCTTTGGCCAGTTGCTTTTCTGTTCTACCCTTCCATCATCTGTTACTGTATTTTCTTTTCTAATTGGCAGATAAGAGCTTCTTCTTTCAGTTAGACAAATAACTTCCTGATTAGACTCCACTGACGATAGTTCTCCCCATTTTTCTGGAAGGTAGAAATATGGACGTCATGGCTGTTTCAGCTCAGGGTATTCCTGTTAACACACTGATATGTAGATTTTGGTTAGGGGAACATTTTGGATGGTATTATATCCCCAACTCCTTCTCAGGCAGCAAGACTATTTTATGCTTCAATCTGAAGAACATTTCTGGGTACCTACCACATGCCAGATATTTTATTAGATGCTGGATCATTTGGGTTTTCAAAAGGGACTTTCCCTTTTTATGATGGCCTTACAGACTACGAAAAAAACCCACCAGTTTAATGTGGTATCTATCAGGCCATTTTTCTTAAATTTATCTTTATCCCACCATCCTGTGTGACTACTACTCCTAAGGTCTGATGGGTTCTCTGATCATTCCTCCTTTGTTCCCATTGCAGGCTCCTCTCTTTCTGTCAGTTTCTTACAAGGAGGTGTGCTCCAACACACTATATTTTGTCTTATTCTCTCATTATTCTACATATTCTCCCAGAGTCACCTCCTGTACTTCATCTAATTAAAGTATCTCTCTAGCTTTCCAAATCTGCATTTTTCAATTTACTAGCTGTCCTTTCTTTTTCCACTCAATCTTTTACTTTTCTTCGACTGGTATCTTGTATCTCCACCAAAGCTTGGCTGTAAGCCCAGCATGTATTGAACTGATGTGATTTGCGTTATAGTGTATTCAAAATATAAACCTTAGACAAATCACAAGATATCCTTGAGCCTCATTTCAGAAATTAGGGTAATGTCTATAGTTACAGTGCTGAGCTCACCTGGTGTGAGGCTCAAAACATAACCAATGGACACAGACAATAAGGAGGGTTGGTGAGGGCATATTCTGGGGGGTAGGGGAGGCCAGGGGGAGGTCAATGGGAAAAAAGGATAAATATGTACTACTATTTATAATACTTTAAACAATAAAAGAAAAAGGAAAAAAAGAAAATAACTTTTGCATACTTTTAATCTTTTTTTTATTTAGTCTTTTTTTTTTCTTCTGGAAGACCCAATAGTGGGTGACCAGCAAGAAGGCAGGAAGGGAGAATGTATGAGAAAGTGAAGGAATAATAGAGGATCGGGTGGACATGTGGTGTGTGTGTGTGTGTGTGTGTGAGAGAGAGAGCATGTGAGCTAGGGACAGTTAGATCCCTTTGGGTCTTCAAGGGGGCTACCAGTCTGGGCAGTCTTGAACTGTGAAACCTCACTGCCACTGTGCACACTCCAGAGTGGCCAGCATGGGTACAGAGGCCACTCCATCTTGAAGAGCAGGACTGCTTGGGACTAGGACCCTGGCTTCACCACCACCCAATCTAGTCTCAGATGCAAGCCAGAACCCTATAATCACTTGATACAGTAACCTACAGACCCATGGACATCAATATTCCAAACATCCTAGCTGCAGGTTACTGTGAGTCATGGAACCCATCCCCCTCCCTGCCAGCTTGCTATAGAGGCATAAGACCTGCAAGACCCACTCTGTGCAAATAGACTTCCTGCCATCACCGGCAGCTATGCATCATAACTTTGACGCTGGGCTTAGTGCATGCACAGTGGTATGTTTCCTGAGGCGCAGTAGTGAACCTCCTGCCAACACAGGACAGCTGTGCAACCTAGCCCCCCAAGCAGACCGGGGACCTTGATTTTCCACACAAAAGGCAGCACTGTGCACCAGTGACTTGACTCTCAGAATGCACATGTGGGGACTGTTTCTCATTGTGCTCAAATCTCTGGTTCACAGTGCATGCACACTGAGTACCTTTGACTGCAATTCACTGTGCACAAACACACAGGAACCCTGATCCATGGAGCAAGGCCTCACCAAGCAACAGAGACTCCAATACTTGATTCTTGGCATGTGCACATGGAGTGTCTGACTTCTGGAATGTTCTAGGAGACTCTGATTTTTGTCATATGCCTACAGGGGCTTTTCTTCAATATGGCACATGCAGAGTCCCTGATCTAGGTATGTGCATGAGGTCACACTGACTGCTGGTGACTCTGATTCTTAGGGTGCATGGCTCCCACTAACCCATGGAAGCCACACATCTTCATGTCAGAGCTTTTCAGTGACACTCTGATGGTGTGATGTTCCCACTGCACATGGCATAGGCCCCTGCAGCTTTGCATGTGGACCTTCTGGTGATAGGTAGGATGGGGAGACAATGAGGAAAGAAAGAGAAGAATTGCCAAGAAAGGAAATAAGTGAAACTGAGGCATGCAATGTGACAGAAAAATAATTCAGAGCAATGGTAATACAGTTCATAAATCAGATGGATGAGAAAATCAACAACCTATGCAAAAATCAGAAAGAAATAAAAAATTAAAAAAATGATATAGCTACAATAAAAAATGCAATGGAAGGTTTTAAGAGTAGCCTAGAAGAAGCAGAGGACTGAATTAGTGAGTTGGAATATATGGTAGAGAAACAAGTCCAATCTGAATACCAACTGGAGAAAAAATTAAAAAGCAGGAGGAGAGCCTAAGGGAGGTTTGAGACAACAAGAAACAAAGTAACATCCATATAAAAGGGGTTCCAGAAAGAAAGAAGAGCAGCAAAGATTAGAGAATCTATTTGAAGAAATAGTGACAGAAAACTTCCCTTATATGGGAAAGAAAAAAGTCACACAAGTACAGAAAGTACCAAGCAAGATGAATCCCAAAAGACCCACACTAAGCCACATAGTAATTACAATAGCAAATGTCAACGATAAAGAATCTTTAAGTCTGCAAAAGAGAGACAGAATTACCAACAAAGGATCCCCACCAGATTATCAAATAATTTCTCAAAAGAAGCACACCAAGCTAGAAGGGAATAGTAAGAAATATAAAAAGTGATGCAAAGCAAAGGACTGAATGCAAGAATACTCTATGCAGCAAGACTATCAATTAAAATTGAAGCGGAAATCAGGAGCTTCACAAACAAACAAAAAATGCTAAGAGAGTTTATCACTACCAAGCCAGCAATGAAAAAATGCTAAAGGGAATGCTTTAAAAAAGAAGAAATAGAAAGGGAGAAAGGAACATGGGCATAAAGCAGAGAAATGTCTCTAAACAAGTACCTATCAATAACAACATTAAATATAAGTAAATTAAATGCTCTAATAAAAAGACATTGAGTGACTAAAAGGATAAGAAAACATTATCCATATATATGCTGTCTACAGGAGACCAACCTCAGAACAAGGTATTCATACAGAATTAAAGTGAAGGAATGGAAAAATATCAGGCAAATGGAAATGTAAAAAAAAAAAAAGCTAGGTAGCAATACTTAATAGCTGACAAAATAGACCTCAAAGTGAAGGCCATAAGAAGAGATAAGGAAGGCCACTTCATAAAATTAAAGGATCAATACAATAAGAGTATATAACCTTGATAATCAGATATGCACCCAATGCAGGAGCACACAAACACATAAAAAATAAAAACTTCTAGAAGATATCATGGGAGAGATTGACAGCAACACAATAATAGCAGGAGACTTTATACCCCATTAATATCACTAGATAAATCCTATAGAGAATAAATTAGCAAAGAAACATATCTTAAAAGACTCACTAGATTAGATGGACTTAATCAACACCTTTACAATTTTCCACCCATAACTACAGAATATACATTCTTCTCAAGCACACATGGTACATTTTCAAAGATAGACAACATATCAGGACACAGGCAAGGTCTCATCAAATTAAAGAAGATTGAAAGCATATCAAGCATCTTTTCAGACCCCAATGGCCTAAAATTAGAAATCAACTACAATAAAAACAATCATAAAAATTCAAACTCTTGGAGGATGAATAGCATACAATTAAACAATGAGTGGGTTACAAAAGAAATCAAAGAAGAAATAAAAAACATGTTGGAAACAAACAAGAATGAAAACACAATAATCCCAATTCTTTGGGATGCAGTGAAAGCAGTCCTGAGAGGGAAGTTCATAGCATTACAGGCCTACCTTAAAAAAAAAAAAGAAAAATTGCTAATAAGCCATCTAAATCTACAACTTGAAGAATCAGTAAGAGAGAAATAAAAACCCAGAGTGAGCAGAATGAAGGAAATAATAAAGATCAGCATGGAAGTAAATCACATAGAGAACAACAACAACAAAAAAAGCAAGAAATAAAGAGAGAAAACAATACAAAATATCAATAAAACCAAAAGCATTTCCTTGAAAGTATAAACAACATTGATGAACCTCTAGTTAGGCTCACCAAGAAGCAAATAGAGAGGACTCAAATAAACAAAATCAGAAACAAAGAGACAAAATAACAGCAGACCCCACAGAAATACAAAGAATACAAAGAATCATATATACACACACACACTATGAGAAACTCTATTCCAAAAAAACTGGTCAACCTAGAAGAAATGGACATATTCCCAGAAAAATATGACCTTTCAAAACTCAACCAGGAGGAATCAAATCAGGAATAGGCTGATAACTATGGAGGAAATTGAAGCAGTAATAAAAAAACTTTCAACAAACAAAAGCCCTGGGCCAGACAGTTTCACAGGGGAGTTTTATCAAACATTCAAAAGAAATAAAACCTATTTTCCCCAGACTATTCCAAAAATTACATAGGAATGAGCAATTCCAAGCTTTCTATTGGAAGCCAACATTACTCTAATCCCAGAACTAGATAAAGACAACACATACACAAAAGGAATTATAGGCCAATATCCTTCATGAACATAGACACCAAAATACTTAACAAAATTCTAGAAAATAGGATCCAGTATTATACAGTGGTATCTCGAGATACGAGTTTAATTCGTTCTGTAACCTTGAGGCGTGGGAAACTATGAGACGCTTCAGTTGCGGTAAACTAGTAGGTTGTGTGCAGCTGGCTGATCCACAAGATTACTTGTATCTCAACTGTTGCTCATATTTCAAAGCAAAAATTGCTTGCTCGACGGCTCATATCTCAAAAATCTCATATGTTAGGGCACTCATATTTTGAGGTACCACTGTATTAGAAAGATCACACACCATGACCAAGTGGGATTTATTCCAGGAATGCAAGGATAGTACAATAGCCACAAATCAATAAATGTGATACACCACATAAACAAATGGAAATTAAAACCATATAATCATATCCATTGATGCAAAAAAAGCATTTGACAAAATCAAACATGATTTCTTGATAAAAACTCTCAGCAAGGTGGGAAAAGAAGGATCATAACTCAACATAATAAAAGCCATATAAGACAAACCCACAGGCAACATCATACTCAATGGGCAAAAATTAAAATCATTTCCCTAAGAACAGGAACAAGACAGAGATGTCTACTCTCACGTCTCCTCTTCGACATAGTACTGGAAGTACTAGCCATTATGATCCGACATGAAGAAGTAAAAGGCATCCAAATTGGAAAAGAAGAAGTACAGCTGTCTTTATTCACAGATGACATGATATTGTACACAGAAAACCCCAAAGACTTTATCAAGAACTACTAGACTTAAAAATGAATTCAACAATGTAACAACAAAATTAACACCCAAAAGTCCATGACTTTTTTATACACCAATAATAAACTTGCAGAATGAGAAACTAACAAAGCAATCCCATTTACCATTGCAACAAAACATTAAGATACCTAGGAATGCCAAAACTGGTTTGGCTCAGTGGATAGAGCATCGGCCTGCAGACTGAAAGTTCCCAGGTTCAATTCTGGTCAAGGGCATGTACCTTGGTTGCGGGCACATCCCCGGTAGGGAGTGTTCAGGAGGCAGCTGATTGATGTTTCTCTTTCATCAATGTTTCTAACTCTCTTCCTCTCTGTAAAAAAATCAATAAAATATGTTTTTTTTTAAAAAAAAGATACCTAGCAATAAATTTAACCATGGAGATAGAAATCTGTACTCAGAAAATTTTAGGGCACTGAAAAAAGAGATAAAAGAAGATATGAAAAAATGGAAGAATATGCCATGTTCATAAATTGGTAGAATCAATATTATTAAAATGTCCATACTACCTGAAACAATTCATAAATTCAGTGCAATCCCCATTAAAATACCAACAGCATACTTCAAAGGCTTAGAACAAAAGTTTCCAAAAATTCATCTAAAATAATAAAAAAAACTCCAAATAGCTACCACAATCTTGAGAAAGAAAAACAATGTTGGAGGGATCATAATACTAGATATCAAGCTATACTACAAAGCCACTGTTCTCAAAATTTCCTGGTACTGGCACAAGAACATATATGTAGACCAGTAGAACAGAACAGAGAACCCAGAAATCAACTCAAGCCATTATGCTCAATTAATATTTGACAAAAGAGACAAGGGAACACCACGGAGTCAAGACAATCTATTCAATAAATGGTGCTGGGAAAATTGGACAGATACATGGAAAAAAATAAAACTAGGCCACCAACTTACACCATACACAAGAATAAATTAAAGTGGATAAATGACTTAAATGTAAGATGGGAAACTATAAAAATCTTAGAAGAAGCAACAGGCACCAAAATACCAGACATTTGTTGTAGCAATATCTTTACTGATACAGCTATTAAGAAAATGGAAAATAAGGAGAAAATAAACAAATAGGACTACATCAAAATAAAAACTTGTGCACAGCAAAAGGAACTATCTACAAAATAACAAGAAAGCCCACTGTATGGGAGAACATATTTGCCAATGTTATCTCCAATAAAGGTTCAATCTCCAACATTTACAGGGAACTCATACAACTTAACAAAAGGAAGATAAACAATCAAATAAAAAAATGGGCAAAAAACCTAAATAGACACTTTTCAAAAGAGAACATTCAGAAAACCAAGAGACATATGAAAACATGCTCAAAGTCACTAATCATTGGAGAGATGCAAATGAAAACAACAATGAGGTACCATCTCACACCTGTCAGAATGGCTATCACCAACAAATAAATGACAAGTGCTGGAGTGGATGAGGAGAAATAGGAACCCTCTTTCATTGTTGGTGGGAATTCAGACGGGTGCAGCCACTGTGGAAAAGAGTATGGCATTTCCTGAAAAAAAATAAATATGGAACTCCCATTTGACCTAGTAATCCCATTTCTAGGAATATATTCCAAGAAAACAGAAACACCAATCAGAAAAGATATATGTACCCCTATGTTAATAGCAGCATAATTTCTAATAGCTAAGATTTCAAAACAGTTTAAATGCCCATCAGCAGGAGAGCAAATTAGAAAACTGTGGTACATCTACACAATGGAATACTATGCTGCTGTAAAAAGATGGAATTCTTACCATTTGCAGTAGCATGAGTGGAACCAGAGAGGATTATGCTAAGTGAAATAAGCCAGTCAGTACAAGAAAAATACCACATTATCTTACTCATTTGTGGAATATAAAGAGCATTATAAACTGACTAGAAGTCTGGTGCATGAAATTCATTCATGGGGGGAGGGGTGTCCTTTAGCCCAGCCTGTACCCTCTCCAATCTGGGACCTCTCCAGGGATGTTGGACTGCTGTTTACAGGGATTGGGCTATAGGGGTGTGGCCAGTGTGGGTGAGGGGCTGATAGCTGTTTGCAACCCAAACTCACAATCCCTCCTTTTTTCTTCTCTTCTTTTTTTTTTTTTCAGCATCTCCTTGAGTGGAGGCTAGAGCCAGCTGGAAGTAGGTATCTGGGATTTATTTATCTTCTATAATTGAAACTTTGTAGCCTTGAGCTGAGGCTAGGGCAGGCAGGAAGCTTGGCTTCCTCCATCACCTGCTCGCTCCAGCTCTGTGGTTGCTGCCATCTTTGTTGGGTTAATTTGCATACTTGCTCCTGATTGGTTGGTGGGTGTAGCGAAGTGATGATCAACTTGCATGTTTCTCTTGTAGATTAAGCAAAATAGATACAGAGACAGAGAAGCATTGAACATATTGTCAAACTACAGTGGGAAAGCTGGGGATAGTTTGGAGGGGGAGTAAGAGATCAACTTGAAGGACTTTTATGCATGCATATAAGCATAACCAGTGGATGCAAGACAGTGGGATGGGAGTGTGAGAGTATGTGCCTGGGGGTAGGGAAGACCAGGGAAAAGTTAATGGGGAAAAAAAGGAGACATATGTGCTAGTATATAATACTTTAAACAATAAAATAAAATAAAAAAATATGAAGTATTTTTTCTGCTTAAATTTGATCCCTCACATTTTTGTACCTCCACTGTATTGTGTACACAATTTCATAAAGCATCCAAGCTACACTACTGAATTGTCTGTTTGCAGATATATCTTCTTCTACTATAATATAAATTGATTGAGGACAAATATAGAGTTAAAATCTCTTGTGAGTTTCTACTACCTATCAGAGCACCCATTCTATAGAAAACACTAACTACATGTTTATTGGCAGATGAAATGGAAGAATGATGGAAAACTCATATTTATTTAATGTTGTCCAGCTACATATTTGTATGTCTATAAACTATTTATTTGTGGGCATAAATATCTGATTCTCTGAAGAATCTGTACTAGTTAAACTTTCTTAAAGTTATTACTATTGTGATATGGATTTATTAATTAATTTTACTCCTTTAGATATGGTACATCTCATATTAAACATTAGTTATTTTGAGCCAAAAGGCTCTGAAGAAAACATAAGTCAAACTTCTTGTTAGGCCTTGTTGATGAACACAAGGATTTTTTGATTGCCCAGCATCTGAATCCCCTTCCTATATTTTTAAATTTTATTTTTCAACTGCAGTTTATGTTCAATACTAGAGACAAAGTGCACAAAATTTGTGCATGAGGGGTAGAGGTGGATGTGTTCCTCAGCCCAGTTTACACCATCTCCAATCTGGGACCCCTCGAAGAATGCCCAACTGCCCCTTTAGGTCCAGATAACAGGCAGTTGGACTTCCTTCTCACAATCAGGACTGCTGGCTCCCAAATGCTCACTTGCCTGCCTGCTTGATTGCCCCTAACTTCCCTCCTCTGCCAGCCTGGTCACCCCAACTGCCCTCCCAACTACCCTCCCCTGTGGGCCAGGTCCCCTACAACTGCCCTCCCTTGAAGGCCTGATCACTCACAACTATTCTCCGCTGCAGGCCTGGTTGCCTTAACTACCCTCCCCTGCCAGCCCGGTCACCCCTAACTGCCCTCTCCTGAAGGCCTGGTCCCCCCTCCAACTGCCCTTCCCTGAAGGCCTGGTTCTCCCCAACTGCCCTCCCCTGCAGGCCTGGTTCCCCCCAACTATCTGCTCCTCCAGGCTTTGTCCCTCCCAATTTCCCTCCTCTGCAAGCCTGGTTCCCCCAACTGCCTGCCCCTACAGCCCTGGTTGCCCCTAACTGCCCTCTCCTGCGGGCCTGGTCACCCACAACTGCCCTCCCCTGCTGACCTGGTCACATCCAACTGTCTTCCCCTGCAGGCCTGGTCCTCCCAACTGCCCTTCCTTTTGGGCCATCTTGTGGTGGTCATCTTGTGTCCACATGGGGACAACCATCTTTGAACACAAGGGGGCTTCCATCTTGTGTGTTGGAGTGATGGTCAATTTGCATATTATCCCTTTATTAGATAGGATTATTTGTGTTTGTATTAGTTTCAGGTGTATATCCTAGTGGTTAGACAATGATATCCTTTACACATTAATTCCCCCAATGTTTCAAATACCCATGCACCACATGTAGTTATTATAATACTTTTGACTATTTGCCCTATGTTGTACTTCATGTCATTGAGACTATTTTGTAATTAACAATCTATACTTCTTAATCCCTTCACCATTTTCATCCAGCCTCCGAAATCCTTTACCCTTTGGCAATTATCAGTCTGTTATCTGTATCTTTTAGTCTGTTTCAAATTTTTTCATTCAATTATTTTGTCCTTGAGCTTCCACATACAAGTGAAATAATCTATTTGTCTTTCTCTATCTGATTTATTTCACTTGGCCTAATGCCCTCTAAGTCCATCAATGCTGTCTCAAATGGTGAGCTTCTGTTCTTTTCGGATGGCCAAATAATATGTCTTTGTGGGAGACAGGGCTTGAATTCTACTAAAGTTCCAGAAAACCCTGTTAATTCAGAATCAGGCTTCTCCCATTCATGAGATCTAGCCTGGGCCAACAAAATAAAAATGGTACTGCTATTTAAAATTCAGAGGAGTGGCACAAAAATCAGAGTCTTCATACCTTTATGCAGCAACCACACCCATTTCCCTGATGGGTAGCTACAGCCAAGTTTATTTTTCCCTCCAGTGGCAGAGAAAACAGTGACTTCACATAACAGTTCCCATGATCCTGGCACCTACCAGGTCTTTCCTTTTCCTTGCTCATTATCCAAGCCTCATGCTCTAGTCTTCTGAGGTGTTTCCCAAGTTATGCTGATCTTTTTGATAAAATCCTTCAGTTTATGTCTTTCTGCTAACAAAATTGACTAATAACTATTGATAAATTTTGCTTATGTAAAATTGTTTCAGTGGAAGGCTATGTGTAAGTATGCTTCTAATGTAAAAATGGATGTATTTAATTCACTAAACACATTGAGGATAGCTCTCCCAGGCAATGAATTCAAAAGCAAAATGTTCTTCTAACACATCACCAGCGAGCAGACTCCATGGGTAAACAACATGAGTAATTTATGGATAGTAACCATTGCTTTGCATTCAGATATTTCTTTATCTCTTCTGTATGCCTTTCCCCAGGTGCCATCTGAAAGGGGAATAGTAGGCAGCTAATGAAGGTGTTCTCTGTGGAATTATAGGCAGCCTCAAGAATAAGGAATAGAGCAATTGTCTGCAATCATAACCAGATGTTGCAAGGCTCTATAAGTCTTAATGGCTGTTGTTTCAATACAGCTTTTTAGGAGGAAAAAATCAATATCACTAAAATAAATTATCTATGGGAAGTATTTACTGGCAATTTTTCATGAGAAAGTTATTGTACAGAGACTTAATTGTGCTTTTTGGATATAGTTTGAAAGTTAAAAAGCTAAAGGATTGTTTATACTTGCATGTTTGGCTTTTGTGAGTTTTACAAATCATCATTGGGCTATCTATAGAGCTTTTACTGTTGAAAACTATGCCTGCTGTTGGACTTTATGCAACTTAAATATATAAAAGAAAAATTACATCCTGTTCAGCTGAAAATAGGACCTAAATGGAACAGATGTGGGGCCTCACAATTTGAATGTGTCAAAACTATAGATCTTTTCCTCTCTTTTAAATTGGACCTTTGATGGCCACAATAGTGAGCAGTCTGTTCATAAAGCCGTCCAGATATTTTTCCTCCAGCTCAGACACCAGAGTCCTGGACAGGCCAAGCTGTAAATTGAATAGGACACAGACACCAGACAACTTAGCATATTTTGTATGGGAAACTGGTAGTTTCTTCTAGAGTTTTCCAAAGAATGGTCCTTGGACCACATATATCAGAATATCTAGGGCTGTTTATTAAAAGTGAAAATTCCTTGGTTTCATTCCATTCACTCTGTGGGTGTGGTGTGGATATCTGTATGTGATACTTCCTAGGTGATCAATACACTCTCTAAATATCAATCATTGATAATGTCTCTCTCCTTTTAAATATCCATCTTAGGACCAGAGTTAATTTTGATCAAAATATGAACAAGTATAGATTTATATGTAAAGCCTTAATTCACTCCGCCCAAATACCTCCCTTCCCAATTCACTTGGCAGACATCTTTTAACCACTCCCCTACTCTATTCTACACAATTCATTATCTGGTGCTTTCTCCTAATGCCTTTGGATTTCTGTGATCTCAGATACTCAGAATGTGGCCATCATATTTCTTTTTTTCTTCTGTATTGATTAAGGTATTACATATGCATCCTTATTCCCCCATAATCTCCCCATCCTCCACTCATATCCTCATGCCCCTGGTATCTATGTCCATTGGTTAGGATTATGTGCATGCATACATGTCATTGGGTTGATTTCTCCCCTTTCCCACCACTCACCTCTACCTTCCCTCTGAGGTTTGACAGTCTGATCAATGCTTCTGGATCTGTTTTTGTTCATCAGTTTATGTTGTTCATTATATTCCACAAATGAGTGAGATTAGGTGATATTTATTTTTCTCTGATTGGCTTATTTCACTTAGCATAAAGCTCTCCAGTTCTATTCATGTGATTGCAAATGGTAAGAATTCCATCTTTTTTATAGCAGTGTAGTATTCCATTGTGTGGATATACTATAGTTTCCTAATCCACTCAATGCTGATGGGCACTTAGGCTGTTTCCAAATCTTAGCTATTGTAAATTGTGCTGCTATGAACATAGGGGTGCATACATCCTTTCTGATTGATGTTTCTGTTTTCTTGGGATATATTACTAGAAGTGGTATTACTATCAAATGAAAGTTCCATTTTTAATTTTTTGAGGAAACACCATACTGTTTTCCACAATGGCCGCACCAGTCTACATATCTGCTAGCAGTGCAAGAGGGTTCCTTTTCTTGTCTTTTGTTGATTTGTTGGTGATGGCCATTCTGACAGGTGTGAGATGGTACCTCATTGTTGTTTTGATTTGCATCTCTCCAATGATTAGTGACTTAGAGCATGTTTTCATATGTCTCTTGGTTTTCTGAATGTCCTCTTTTGAAAAGTATCTATTTATGTCCTCTGCCATTTTTTTAATTGAATTGCTTATCTCCCATTTTGTTAAGTTATATGAGTTTCCTGTAGATGAGTTTCCTTATTGGAGATAACATTGGCAAATATGTTCTCCCATGCAATGGGCTTTCTTGTTATTTTGTTGATGGTTTGTTTTGCTGTGCAGAAATTTTTATTTTGATGTAGTCCCATTGGTTTATTTTCTCCTTATTTTCCATTTCCCTAATAGCTACAACAAATGTTTACTATTTTGGTGCCTATTGCTTCTTCTAAGATTTGTATGGTTTTCTATGTTATTTTTAAGTCCTTTTTTTCATTTTGAGTTCGTTTTTGTATATGGTATAAGTTGATAGTCTAATTTCATTTTTTTGCATGTATCTGATCATATTTCCAGCACCATTTATTGAAGAGACTGTCTTGACTCCATTGAATGCTCTTGTCTTCTTTGTCAAATATTAATTGAGCATAATGGCTTAGGTCTATTTCTGGGTTCTTTGTTCTGTTCCATTGGTATAGCTGTCTGTTCTTGTGCCAATACCAAGCAGTTTTGGGAAGAGTGGCTTTATAACATAGTTTGATATCTGGTATTGTGATCCCTCCAACTTTGTTCTTCTTTCTCGGGATTGCTGTGGCTATTCAGGATATTTTTTCATTCGAGATGAATTTTTGGAAAGTTTGTTCTAAGACTATGAAATATGCTATTGGTATTTTAATGGGGATTGCATTGAATATATAAATTGCTTTGGGTAGTATGGACATTTTAATGATGTTGTTTCTACCAGTTCATGAACACAGTATGTTCTTCTATTTATTAATGATTTCCTCTATCTATCTTTTCAATGTCCTGTAATTTTCTGAGTACAGTCTTTTACTTCCTTAGTTATGTTTATTCCCAGATATCTTAATGTTTTTGTTGCAATGGTAATTGGGATTTTTTTTTTTAGTTTCTCTTTCTGTGAATTCCATATATATGATAATGTAAGCATAATACAGGCAGTCCTTGGGTTACATCAGGGATCCCTTCTTATGGCACGATGTATCTTTATTTTCGCCATAAGTTGGAACCCATCTTCATAAGCACCTACGTCGTCACTCACATGGAACACATACACAGCAGTAATGAAGTGAAACAGTAAAAAAAATTAAAAGAAAAATAATAATTCCTGGCCTTTACTTATGGCAATTAAGAATAGAAAACATGAAGCAGATATGTACATATGTCAAAGTGATGAAATCTTTTTTTTTAATACTGTAAATGGGAATGGCAATGTAACCATGAAATGATGTTGACTCCTATGTAACCTGAGGACTGCCTGTATGCAAATTAGGCTGGATATCCTTCTGGGTGGCCTTCCTTCCAGACAAAGCTGCAGTGGGTGGGGGCCATGGCAGAGGACCCTGGCCACAGCAGCGATAAGTGGGGGTTGGGGCCAAGGTGCTTGCATGAATTTCGTGCATCTGGTCTCTAGTTGGTGTATAAAAGGCCATTGATTTCTGGTTGTTAATTTTGTATCCTGCTATTTTGCAGAATTCATTTAAGTGTAGTATGGTTTTGATGGAGTCTTTAGAGTTTTCTATATAAAATATCATGTCATTTGCAAATAATTACAGTTTTACTTCTTTCTTTCCAATTTGGATGCTTTTTATTTCTTCTTCTTGTCTTTATGCCTAATACTTCTAGAACTATGTTGAACAGGAATGGTGAAAGTGAGCATCCCTGTCTTGTTCCTGTTCTTAGGGAAAATGTTTTTAGTTTTTGCTCATTGAATATGATGTTGGCTGTGGGTTTGTCATATATGGCTTTTATTATGTTGAGGTATGTTCCCTCTGTTCCCATTTTGCTAAGAGTTTTTATCAAAAAGGAGTGATTTTTTCAAATGTTTTTTTTTTTTGCATAGATTAATATGATTATGTGATTTTTGTCTTTCTATTTATGTGATGTCTCACACTTATTGATTTGTGGATATTGTACCATCCTTGCATCCCTGGAATAAATCCCGCTTGGTCATAGTGTATGATCTCTCTAATGTACTGCTGGATCTGATTTGCTAGAATTTTATTGAGGAATTTAGCATCTATGTTCATCAGGAATATTGGCCTGTAGTTCCTTTTTTTGTGTTGTCTTTATCTGGTTTTGGAATTAGGGTAATGCTGGCTTCATAGAAAGGGTTTACAAGTGTACCTTCCTCTTGAATTTTTTGAAATTGTCTGAGGAGGATAGATTTTTAATTCTTTGAATGTTTGGTAGAACTCTTCTCTAAAACTGTCTGAACCAGGGCTTTTGTCTGCTGTACAATTTTTTATTACTGCTTCCATTTCTTCAGTAGTTATCAGCCTTTTCAGTGTTTTTTTATTCTTTCTGATTGAGTTTTAGAAGCTTGTATTTTTCTAAGAATATGTTCATTTTGTGTTGATTGTCCAGTTTGTTGGAGTAGGGTTGTTTGTAGTATATTTTAAAAATCCTTTGTATTTCTGTGGTGTTTGTTGTTATTTTACCTCTTTTATTTCTGATTTTGTTTATTTGAGTCCCCTCTCTGTTTCTTGATGAGCCTAGCCAGAGGTTCATCAATCTTATTTATCCTTTCAAAGACCAGCTCTTGGCTTTATTGATCTTTTGTATTTTTTTTTATCTCTATGTTGTTTATTTCTGCTCTGATCATTTTTACTTCCTTCCTTCTGCTTACTCTGGACTTTTCTTGCTTCTCTCTATTTCTTTATTTTGTAGGGTTAGATAATGTATTACCATTTTTTTCCTTGGGTGTTTTTGTTGTTGTTGTTGTTGTTGTTTTGTTTTTTGAGGTAGGCCTGTAGAGCTATGTATTTTTTTTATTGTACAGTGGTACCCTGAGATACGAGTTTAATTCGTTCTGTAACGTTGAGGCGTGGGAAACTATGAGACATGCTCGAGTTGCGGTAAACTGGTGGGTTGTGTGCAGCCAGCCGATCCGAGCGATTACTCCTATCTCAAATGTTGCTTGTATTTCAAAGCAAAAATCACTCGCTTGATGGCTCGTTTCTCAAAAATCTCGTATGTTAGGGCACTCGTATCTCGAGGTACCACTGTATTTGATTTCTAATTTTATGTCATTGTGATCTGAGAAGATGCTTGGTATAATTTTTATCTTCTTGAATTTAAGAGACTTTGCCTGTGTAGCACTATGTGGTCTATCTTTAAAAATGCTCCATGTGCACTTGAGAAGAATATATGCTGTAGCTTTGGGGTGAAATGATCTGAAGATGTCAATTGATTCCATCTGAACTAGTGCATCATTTATGATTGAAGTTTCTTGGCTGATTTTTTCTTTAGAGGATTTTTCCAGTGGTGTCAATGGGACATTAAAGTTCCCAATTATGATTGTATTGCTGTCGATCTCTCTCTTGATATCTTCTAGAAGTTTTTAATGTATTTAGGTGCTCCTGCATTGGGCACATATATGTTTATCAGATTTATATCCTCTTGTTAAATTGCTCTCTTTAGTGTTCTAAAGTGGCCTTCCTTAACTCTTATTATGTCCTTTACTTTAAGGTCTATTTTGTCCAATATAAGTATTGCTACCCCAGCTTTTCTTTCATTTCCAATTGTCTGAAATTTTTTTCACATCCCTTAACTTTCAGTCTGTGTGAGTCCTTTATTCTAAGGTAGGTCTCTTGTAGATAGCAGATATAGGGGTCAAGTTTTCTTATCCATTAAACTACCCAGTGTCTTTTGATTGGAGCATTTAATCCATTTATGTTTAATGTTATTATTCACAGGTACTTGTTTGTCACCATTTTTATTCTTTATGCCTGTGTTCCTATTTCCCTTCTTATTTCTTGTTTTTACAGCAGTCTCTTTAGCATTTCTTTCATTGGTGAGATGGTGGTAATAAACTCCTTTAGCCCTTTTATATCAATGAAGCTCCTTATTTCACTTTTAATTTTAAAGGTTAGCCTTACTTTGAATAGTATTCTTGAATTTAGTTCCTTGGTTTGCATCACTTTTTATATGTTATTCCATTCCTTTCTGGCCAGATGTGTTTCTTTTGAGAAATCAGTTGATAATCTAATGGGAGAACCCTTATAGGTTACTTTCTGTCTCTCTTTGGCAGCCTTTAAGATTCTTACTTAGTTGTTGGTGTTTGCCAATTTAATTATGGTGTTTCTTGTTTTAGGTCTTTTTGGGTTCATCTTGTTTGGAACTCTGTGTGCTTCTTGAACTTGTGTGAGTTTTTTCCTCCCAATATCAGGGAAGTTTCCTGCCATTATTTCTTCAAACAGGTTTTCTATTCCTTGCTCAGTTTCCTCTCCTTCTGGAACTCCTATTATGCAAATGTTAATTTCATTTTATGTTGTCACAAAGCTCCCTTAGGCTCTCCTACTGCTTTTTAAGTTTTGTTTTTCCAGTTGCTGCTATGTTTGAGTGTTTTTTCCCTACTTTATCTTCTATCTCACTGATGTGGCCCTCAGCTTCTAGAATACTGTTGCTGCTTTCTATTGTATTCTTTATTATGTCATTTTTCATTTTTGAAAATATGTCATTTTTCAAATATGTCATTTTTCATTTCCCCCTGGTTCTTCATTTCTTCTTGATTCTTACACATGCTGTTGAATTTGTCTTCAATCCTTTTGAGCATCCTTATGACCATTGCTCTGAAATATTTGACAAATTTTTTGCCTTCATTTTGTTTATTTCTTTTTCTGGTGATTCCTCCTTTTCATTCATAAAGGGGCTGTTTCTTTGTCTCCCCATTTCTGCTCCTCTCAGGGTGTCTGGTTATGTGGCTCACTCTCTGACATATTAATCAAAAGGAGCAAAACACAACTTTATAAGAAATAACACAGAGTAAACAAAACACAAATATATTCATGACACTGATAATCCCAATAAAGGTGACCATCAGAAAAAAAGAGAATTAGGGGGAAGAAAAGAGTACAAAAATTATATTGAGAAAAAAAAAAAAGGAAAGAGAGAAAAGAAAAAGAAAAAAAGAAGAAAAAAATATATGTAAATGGGTAGAAAACTCCCCAAAACCAATAAATAAACCAAAAAATTCAAACAACAAACACCCAGGGGAAAAAAAAGTAGGGGGAGGGGGTACTGAATTTGAAGAGGCAGAGCTTACTTCCAGAAATGAGTGGGTGAATTGCCACAGTTCAGTATAGAGAAGGTAGAAAAAGAATGAGTCGATAAGAGAAAAGTAAAAAACAAAATAATCAATTAAAAAAAATCCTCTTTCTTTAATTTATCTATATATATTCACTTATTTTTGGAAAAAGGAGACTAGAGTAGAGATTAAATAGAGTTTGGTGAAACTAAGCAATTAACAGAAAAGGGAGGCAAGTGAAGAAAGGAAAAACAAAAGCATAAAAATTGTCTAGTGAAGAAAGAGAAAAGAAAAGGGTTCATGGACTTGGAGAAGGGGAGAGGAAATTAGATATATGAGTAAGCCAACAGAGACTACTATAATAGTAATGTGTCAATAAAGCAGTTAAAGCAGATCAACTTTTAACAAGGACCAACAAGAAAGGAGAGAGAAAAACTAAAGCAGGGACAGAAAAAGAGAAACAGGATGAAAAAGGGAGAAAAAGTTGTCAAAAGGGGAAAAAAATGAGATAAAGTAAAATAATGATAAAAAATAAAAATAGAATGTATAACACTAATCCAAAAAAATAAATGAAAGGTTAAAATTATAATAAAAACATAAAGAAAAGGAAAGAAAGAGAAAATATTTCCCCCCTTTTCTTTCTTAAGTAAAGACAAAAATAAAAAAGTGAAGTAATGAAGTGTCATTCACGTCAGCTATGTTTTAATGTCCCATGGGGGCTGGTTTAAGACCCTTCTTTACTGTTCTGTCTGCCACTTCTCAGTTTTCCTGTTAGGTAGTCAGCACTGTGTTGAAGTTCCCAGCGATCCATGCTCCTCTGTATTGGTATCCACAGCCTTGGTTTCAGGCACACAGGACCAATCTGCCTACTTTGTTTGTCTGCTTGCTTTTAGTCATATTTACACAAGCATCTATATCTGACATGAGCTCTTGGTTAGGTTGTTGCTGTATTAGTTTCTGGGACAAAAAGGCTCCTCAACCCAGTCCATGAGGATATCTTTTGGGTATCCAGAATCCTGTATGCCTGCTGCTGTACTATTAGGAGGGGCTGGCTCTTCAGAAGAAAAATGGCTGAATTCCTGGTCACTTCTCCTTGTTTTGCTCCCCAGCCTCCACAAAACCACCTCCACCTGCACTGCAGCCTTGGTGAGTGTTTGTAATTGAGAGATACCATACTGGGTTTAGCGAGTAAAAGCAAGAAAATATAAAGACAGAACAACTGTGCCACTGCTCATTTCTCCCTCACCCCCCACCCTCAGGCATTGTGCGGCCAGTACAAAACTTCAGGCTGCCTTTCTGGGTGCAGTCTCCCACGGCTATGGGCTTAGATCTAGATTCCCTGGCTGCCAGCAGCTCTGTGGACACCCTTCCACAGTCAGTGTTTTGTATGTTCTGAAGGGGTGCAGACTTGGTGCCACACAATTTCCTTTGACCCCTTAGTCCCAGTGGTCACATGTCTCTCTCCAGCCCAGATCCCCTATCCTACCATTCTCTAGGCATCCTCTGTCCTTTCTGGCCATAGATTTTTTCACTAGCTGTTTTAATTCACCAATTCAACTGTTTATTCTATCTGCTCTGTGAGAAGGTGCAGGACATGTCTGCCTATTCAGCTACCATTTTGTCTTCCCTGGACAAACTTTTTAGGAGCCCATAGCTAGGGAGGCTGGAGTCTTGGTATTTGTTCACAGCCAAGGTAACAGGTCCCTGGCTGGTGTGGCTGTAGGGTCCTGGTGGTGTCCGAGAGCTCCCTGGGTAGAGGTGAGACTAGGCTTCCAGTCACAGCAGTTATCCCCTTCAAAATGGCGTGGTCTCTATGGCAGAGCCGGCTGCCCGGGGAGAGATTGCAGTGGTAGCAGAGGTTGCCCTGGTATGGGAGCTTGGTCTGCCAGCCCCCCAAATTCCTGTGAAATATAACTCTCTCTCTCTCTCTCTCTCTCTCTCTCTCTCTCTCTCTCTCTCTCTCACACACACACACACACACACACACGCACGCACGCACACATCTGTGCACTCCTTTTTTGCTCTCTCACTCACACTCTTTCCCTTACTGCCCCAACTGACTGTAGATTTATTGATTAGCAAACAAATCCAAGATTGCATTTACTATAATGAAGCAATAGGTTGCTTGGTCCATTTGGTGAGGAGAAGTGCAGAATGAGAAGGGCTTGACCTTGGCCATCTAGAGGACTAAACTGGAGATTGGAAGGAAGGAGTTGGCATTGGAAGCACAGAGGAGGAAGAAGGTGAAGAGAACTGGCTACAACTTTATGTGAGTACATAGGAGGGTACTGACTGTGATTTCAAGTTCAGCTGACACTGAAAATATTTGCAGTTTGAGTGTGTTAGTAAAGCCTCATCTTTCAATAAGTCTTAAACCTATTTTCTCTGTAAGTTCTGCCCATGCAGGGCTTGGTTCTCTTCACTAATTTCTCAGAAATTAGTGAAACACACAGCTCCAACTTTTCATCTTTCTGTTACTAGTATTTGCTGAAAGAGCATCCATGTGATCATCTTATTATTGAAATTGCCTAAGTAAGATTTTCAGGAAATGGACAAAAGATGTTTGTTTTTCGTTTGAAATGTGAGGCATGACATAGTAGGAACCAAAGGCCTTTGATTTTATTTCTTTCTGTCACGGATAAAGAACATCATGATTGTTTTGTTGCTTTAGTGAAGGAGAAAATGTTACCCATAAGCAAGAAACTATAGGAGAAAAAGTCAAGGGAAACATTGGCCCAGCCCACCAACACCTCCCTCCTCTGATAGCGTATCTATGAATCTGTTCTATTTTACTTGTTTGTTTATTTTGTTCATTAGATTTCACATATATATAAAATCATATGGTATTTGTCTTCCCCTGACTTATTTCACTTAACATAATACTTTCAATTTTCATCCATGCTGTCACAAAAGGTAAGAATTCCTTATTTTGTATGGCCAAGTAGTATTCCATTGTATAAATGTACCACAGCTTTTTTATCTACTCACCTACTGATAGATACTGGGGCTGCTTCCAAAATTTGGCTATTGTAAATAACACTGCAATGAAATAGGGGTGCATATATATTTTTTCCAATTAGGGCTTCAGGTATAAGATAGCCCATGTTAAAAATTAGCCATTTTGTGTCAAAAGGCTCTGAAAAACACCTAATTCAAATTTCATGTTAGATCTTTATACCTAAATGTAGTGGAAACAAGGACTTTTTTGCCTGGCTAGCATCTCAATCAAGGTCTGTATCCTTTTGCCAGCTTTTCTCAGTATGTATTCAGCTCCACATAAAAAAATAAATTTTACTCTAAAATGGAGAAAAGATCGTCACTGAAGTGTGCATATTTTTTTGTCCTCAATTGAATATGAAATAAGAAATTTGATTTTGTTTCCCCATAACACAATTAACTATATCTTATAAACTTAGTAAGAACACACAGTAAAAAAAAGAGAGATAGCAAAAATCTACATAGAATGCAGACACTTGTAATCTTCAAGGTCTTCCCAAAAGTAATCTAGATCGTGTTAGTGACATTTCTAATTCTTGTTTCAGTTAAAGTGAATTTCCTCAAAAGAGTAAACAACCTATCAAATAATTAAATGGTGGTATTATTTGTTTCCATTTCTGTAAGATTTTTGTACTATCAGAGTGTTTTTTATGATTTTAAACTTATTTAAACTTCACAGCACAAAAACTAGGGAAAGCAGGATAGATATTTTCTTTTGATGCATGTTAAAATTGAGCTGTTAAATGACTAGGCTTAGGGCTGAGAGCTATCAAATGGCAAAGCCAGAACTCAAATCCTCGTTGTCTTCCTACTTCAAGGGACAGTGTGCCAAAAATGTAAATGAAGTAAAAATTCTCTCCATTTTGGTATAGGAATTTAGAATAAGGCTATCACTAATGTAAAAGAAGTTACAAGTATATTTCATAAATAGATCTTTTTAATATATTCTAACCTTTATAAAATAACTTGAAAGGTAGCAAATAGTTTTTTTAATAGAAAATACAAATTAAATAGTAAAACAATAATGCTACACAATTTTTAAAAAATTCATCACAAAACACCTTTCAAATTTAGAAACTGGAAATCAAATAAAAGTTTAATGATTATAAGGTTCAGAGTGAATTAATATTAAGAAGTTGAGCAGTAAGTTGTAATAGAATAGATAAATTTAATTATTATTAAATGGAATAAAATAAGATAAATAAAAAATACCTTATATTTTATTTATTTATTTTTCAATAGTAAATATTATTTAATACTATAAATACTATAAGATATTATTTTCAACTCACCATTATCAACCATTTAGACTCTGATGAGGTTCTGTAGATGATATTTCTATATACGTCCATCTGGTTAGCAAAGTCTATCTTAATTTTTCATAGAATTTAATCATGATAACATCAAGAATTAGAACTCCATTTCTAACAGACTAAATACATGAGAAAGGACAAAGCTAATTATGTGGCATGGATTCCTACCATTTAGAACAAGTTGAAATATGAGAAAAATTAGAAAATTTTCAAAAGGATGGGTGTGGCCTTGGCCTGTATGGCTAAAGGGGATTGACTGTCAACCTGTACACCGAAAGGTTACTCTTTCAATTCTGTTCAGGGCACATGCCCAGGTTTTGAGTTTGATTTTCTGTTAGGTGTGTACAGGAGGCAACTGATTGAGGTTTCACTCTCATATCATGTTTTTCTTTCTCTCCCTCTCCCTCCCTCTTTTTGTAAAATCAATTTCTTAAAAAAGGATGAGTGTGATTGTCCTATGACATTTGGCATAGTAGGGATATTTTCAATAGAAAAAATGTTGGATAGCATTTAGTAATATGGACAAACATATGATACACTGCCATGTGGGATGTTAGAATTAATAGTTTGACAACACATTAGAGCATGGGAGGGCAGTCTAATCTGAGTCCATGAACCACCATTTCCACATCTCTGCTATGTCCCCCTTTGACATACAAGAATGTGTTTCGGTGTGTTATTTATCTGCATTTCTCTTTACTACTCTTCTCAATACAATTTGCTCTTTTCTAATAATTATTTCAAAGCCAACCAATTGCTTGAGTTAAAGGGTTAGCAATCTTAGACTATTATCTGGGAGAAACACCAATAACAAAATGTAGTGTCTAAGAAGCATAATAAAGAAAATGAATCTTTACTAATTATCATTTCAGTCCCAAGATAGCCTGGTAAGCATTAAAAATATTACTCAAAATTAATCAAAAGACAAGCAAACACTGCAGTAATATTTAAAAACTTCATTATAACTTTTTTGAAATTTAAGTTTCCAACAATTTAAAAGTTCAATCATTTTAAATACTCTAAAGATAAGTCAGCCTGAAGCCAGCAATTCATGGAAAGCCTGAACAAAATCCTTCATATTTCTAAATTATGATATATTTTAGTACTTCTTAGTTGAAGCAGGAAAAATTATCACCATGATAGATGACTTGCCTGAAGGCACTTGTATCTTTTCATTGGCACTTTTTGAGCTTTTAAATAAAAAGAATGAATAGAAACTATGGATTGAAAATATGCTAGTATTTTATGAGAACACTAGCAGGAAAAGATCAGCAGTTGATATGAGATTTCATGAAGCCTCCATTCAAAAAAGTTTCATAATCAGATCAAAAACTCCAAAGCACCACCTGTTAATATAAAAGCCCAGTGACCCTTATAGCAGAATGACCAGTTGTTCTGACACACATTGACCACCAAGAGGCAGACACTCAACGTAGGACCTGCCTCCTGGTGGTCAGTGCACTCCAACAGCAGAAGTATTGCTCAGCCAGAAGCCAGGCTCATGGCTGGTGAGCGCAGCAGAGGTGGTGGGAGCCTCTCTTGCCTCTGCGGCAGTGAGCCAAGTGGTGAGGCATGAGCAGACAGGCAGTTAAGACTGAGAGGTCCAATTGGGCCTAAACTGGCAGACAGACATCCCCAGAGTGGTCCTGGATTGCAAGAGGGTGCAAGCTGGGCTGAGGGACCCCTGCCTTCATTGCACGCATTTCTTGCATTGGGCATCAAGTGTTAATATAAGAAAGCACATACTGTATCAATCAAAAAGTATATAGCATGATTTTGGTATCAGATTCTGGTTCTTTCCCTCTCTCTGGATACTTCAGTGTGTTTAGAAGTATGTCTCCAAATTTCATGAGTTATCTCTCTTTCTTGTTTCTAATTTTGAATTTCAGTGTTCCAAATTTATCTTCATAGCAGTTTGCCTTTGATGTTGGAAGGAGGGTTGGTTCCATGATACTCAGCCCCTTCAGATACAAAAATATGTGGGTGTTAAGTCCCTTATATAGTATTTGAATATAATTTATGCACATTTTCTCACATACTTTAAATCATTTCTAGGTTATCTACATATAAAAAGCCAGCAACCTTAATGCCATCATGACCAGAATGACCAGAGATCAGAAGACTGTGGTCCCTCACCCAGGCAGGCCTCATCCCCCAGTTGGAACTGCAACTCTGATTGGGGGTGTGGCTGGACGGCAAACCACATGTGGCCCCTTGCCTAGGCCAGCCTCGCCCCCCAGTGGGGATCCTCACAGAGGCAAGCTTTACCCCCAGTGAGGACCCAAACCTGATGGGGGCATGGCCAGCCTGCAAACCACCCATGGTCCCTCACTCAGGCCAGCCTCACCCCCCAACAGGGACCTCCACTCTGATCGGGGGTGTAGCTGGCCTGAAGACTGCTGGTTTCCCTTGCCCAGGCCAGCCTTGCCCCTCATCAGGCACCCCCCACCTGGATCTGGGGCCCCTACCAGGGCAGGCCAGCCAGTCTTCACCTGTACACCAGGCCTCTATTTCTATATAATAAACTAAAAGGGTAATATGCAAATTGACCCTAATGGTGACTGGTGGTGGTGGTGGGGGAGTAGTAAGGGGACAGCACCAGGCCAGCCAAGACAGGTGCGAGCAGGGGCCTTGATCACCCCACCAGTCACCCCACAGATAGGCCCTGATCACCAGCCAGGCCTACAGACCTTACCCATGCACAAGTTTTATGCACTGGGCCTCTAGTTTGTAATAAATGCTTAATAAAATGTAAAACCTATATAATTAGTTGTTATTGTGTATTTATTATGGAATAAGGATAAGAAAAAACCTGGACATGTTTTAGTACAGATGCAATCATTGTAGGCCTAACTACATATAGCACACATGAGCACCATTTTAAGTTTTTACCTAATATTTTTGATTTGTGATTTGTTCAATCAACAGATGTAGAACCCATGATTACAGAAGGTTAACTGTACTTGGGTAGCACTAGCAGAGCAATTTTAAGGAAATTCTATCTCAGTTTTCATTTTCATAAAGTTCACAGTTTAAATGCATCATTTGTTTAATTTTTATTTTGCTTTTAGGTTGCTCTACAGAGTTCAGAGTAAAATGATAACTAAAGAAGACATGTAATTATATTCCTTTACAGTATAGTGTTTGTAAAAATGTCTACAAAGTTCCTATCCCAAAGAATCCTATCTAATAAATAGGGAATATGCTAACTGACCTTCCTGCTGTTGCAAAGATGATGGCGCTCACAGCCAATAAGGAGGGAATATGCTAATTAACTGCCCTGCCCTCAAAGATGGCAGTGCCCACAGCCACAAGATGGCAGAGCCCAGTCCCCTCAGCCCCACTTGAGCAGCAGGCGTGCAGCAAGGCTGGAGTTTCCCAGGCCCCTCATTCCCCTAGCTGCCCAGGGCCAGGCTGAGGTGCAAGCAAGCCTCAAATGGTGGCTACCCAGCCACTCAGGGCTGCCTGAGGCTCAGGTAACCAGAGCTGGCTGAGGCTTGCACTGCTGGCAGTGGCAGCAGCAGAGGTTTAATGCGGGTGTTGCCTTCCCCTGATCACCAGGTTGCCTCCTGCCTCTGAGGACTCCCAGACTATGAGAGGGGACAGGCTGGGCTGAGGGACGCCCCTCCAGTGCATGACTTTTCATGCACCAGGCCTCTAGTATATATATAGATTGCCCTGCATTTCATGAAAAGAACCTGTTTAACCTCATGCCGCTCACCCCACCATAGGGCAAGAGTCACAGACATCTCATTATCTCATGCTGCACTCTACACACTCCTGAATTGATTCCTATGCCATGAATATGCTCTCTGTCCCTCATGAAGAGTACCTTCCCATCATCTCTAGATAATTAATTTGTACCAAGATGTTAGAAAAGGTATTATCCTCCTTTAAGCAAGAAGTGAAAAATAAAACTTGATATTTTAATTGTGGTATGTTGAGAAGAAGGTGTTTATGAACAAAAAAATAAAAGCATTGCTCCATGTATGTAACTATCCATTCTTTCTCCAAATATCATCTTTAGAAAATCTTCCTGTTCTCCATGACTTGACCCACTGTGAAGAAGGGTATGATAGTCATTGGTCTCTTCAAACTTTCATGTTCTTTTATTTCTAGACACACAAAAAAATTAAACTTTCTCATGTCCTATAAGTTAGGAGGGATCATGTGACTTGCTTTGGTCCATAAACTATAAGCAGGAGAGTTCTGAGTCATTTTCAAGCAGCACCCAAGTCACCATGCTCCCTTTTCTCTATCTTTGCAATCACGGGAGCACAGAGACAGACCCTCTTAGCCTGGCCTCCGAGTGTGGATGTTACAGGGCAAGGCTCCCTCCCCAGTGACTCATGATAAACAAGGAGCAGGAGCAATAAATATGTCTTTATTGTTGTTATATTTTAAAATAATATATTTAATTTATTTCAGGGAGGAAGGGAGAGCGAGAAATGGAAACATCAATGATGAGAGAGAATAATTGGCTGCCTCCAGCATGCCCCCACCCCCAACCCGAACATGTGCCCTAATTAGGAATTGAACCTGACCTCCTGGTTCATGGGTTGATGCTCAACCACTGAGTCACACCAGTGGGCTGCCTTTATTGTTTTAAAATAGCAATTTTCAATCTTTTTCATCTCATGGCACACATAAACTGATTACTAAAATTCTGTGGCACACCAAAAATATATTTTTTTACCAATCTGACAAAAAATGGGTGTAATTTTGATTCATTAACACCAACAGCTATTGCTATGTTGGCTGCTATTATTATTATTATTATTATTATTATTATTATTATTATTATTTTATTTGACAATCTAAGGGAAAAGAAGTTAGTTCCCCTGACTATATAGTCAGGTAGTGAATGCTTTAAAAATTCTAGTGGCATACTGTTTTAAATCAATGATATTCTGGAGCGTTTTGTCATAAAAAAAGCTACCCTATCCTAACTGGTATAAGAATTATGTTGAAGAAAATGTAAATTTTTTTTCAGACAGTTTAAAACTCATATAAATATAAACTCTTGGTTCCATGTGAGAAGCCTCTTGTCATTCATAAGACAGATTCTAAATTTATTTGTTTCATTGTAAGCAAGTTGAGTTGTTAAGTTCAGGCTTTATATTTGTACTGTACTTTATAAATCAACAAGGGTTCTGCTAGTGTATATGTTGATGAACAGAGAACTCTGGAAGCAACTTAGGTAGCTAGCTTCCTTTTAGGGTAGACAAGTTATCAAAGAGAAGCCTTGCCAGCCATTTGGTGGGCTGAAGTAGTTATAGGACAAGAGATCATTCTGATTTTCCATGCTGGGGGTGGGGGGAGGGAGCCATCAAGATTCATTAATGAAATAAGACATTGCAGACAGCTTTGCTGGCTGTCCCAGGAACACAAGGTAATTTAATCCTCCTATGTTTTGTGTCCCATCTCATTGCTTTCAGGTTTTTAAAAAATATATTTTTATTTATTTCAGAGAGGAAGGAGAGAGGAAGAGAGAGACAGAAGCATCTATGATGAGAGGGGATCATTGATTGGCCACCTCCTGCACGTTGGAACAAGCCCACAACCCAAGCATGTGATCTTGACTGGAATTGAACCTGGGACCCTGGAACCCTTCGCAGGCCAATGCTCTATCTACTGTGCCAAACCAGCTAAGGCTGCTTTCAAGTTTTTTGCTTGGTTACTCAATGCAGATCCTGACTAGGTTGCACAGAGTCTAATGTGAAAAGCAGTTTCAGTGGATGGTAGAACCATAATTCTAAGCTATATTTTAAGACAGAGATAAAAGCTATTTGGAGGCCTAGACTAGGTAGAAGTTACATAACTTAAAAAAATAATTGAGGATATAATGATTTTTTTTAAAAAAAAACAAAACACCCTAAGATACATGTGAAAAGGATAGACCATAATTTTTTTTCCCATTAAGTGCTTCTGAAAGGCTGGTGTTTTCTCCTTTCGACTCCCTTCATTATAGTTCCATGTAATTGAATCCCACCTTCTGCTCCATTAACCTTAAAAGAAGCTATGTAACAGATGTCCCGCTCAGGTAATGTCAGGACCCTACGAAGATGCATTAACGATGAACCATTCATCAATGCATTCAACATTTTTTGAAAGGACTGTCAGTAATTAATGTTAATGTTCAATGTTTGAGGAAAATAATAGCTGTAACTCTTACTGTCACCTTGAAAATAGGCAACATATTTATTGATCTGACCTTAAAAAGTAAATATCTAGTCTAGTTAGAGCAATAATTTAGACTCTATTTATAATAAATTCCCATTTAGACTTTAAGTTTGGGACTTCTTATATCCTAATGTTAAATGGTACCTAAACCCTAAGTAGACTTTTTTTCCCTAAAAGTAATCCCTATTATATAGATGTTTTAATTACTGCAGTAGCTCATTTGGGTAGAATATGGAATCAGGACAGTCTTAACATTCTGGTCAAAATAGCTGCCACTGTTTTTCCTTAAAAAAAATAATACTTTATATACTCTGCTGTATTTGCAAAAAAGGCATTCAGTTTAATTTTTTTTTCTCCAAAGGAGATTAGCAGAGCACATGTGATGCAGAGTGCCCTATTTCAGGGCTTTTTTAAGGACAGTATTCTGATCTCTTAGGCTTAACAAGCAGCTATTTTTTTAAGCTTGAGCAAGCAATAAAAACACTCCTTCACAGGGTGAGTCTGAAGAGATCAGTCGTCTTCACCTCAGAGGCATTCTGCTCAACTTGAAGTAAAACACAGAATCCAGAAAATAAACCTACTGGGCTGAATTATGAGCAACATACACATCAGATGCTCAGCTAATAAAATCAGTAGGAGAAAATATTTACACATTTTAATATGCATAGTATTTTACTTTTATTTCTCTCAGTGCAGCTGCGGGCGTGGAAGGTAAACTGTGTGAACATGAGCATCTGCTTGAAAATTTTATTAAAAAAAATATATAAATATATATATATAAATATATATATATATATATATCCTAGCAGAAACCAGTTTGGCTCAGTGGATAGAGCATCAGCCTGCAGACTGAAAGGTCCCCAGGTTCGATTCTGGTCAAGGGCATGTACCTTGGTTGTGGGCACATCCCCAGTAGGAGGTGTGCATGAGGCAGCTGATGTTTCTCACTCATTGATGTTTCTAACTCTCTATTCCTCTCCCTTCCTCTCTGTAAAAAATCAATAAAATATATTTATATAGGATATATAGAGATCTATATAGATCTCTATATATCCTATATAATAAAGAGCTAATATGCTAGTGGTCATGATGCCCCTCACTATAACGACCATTGAGCAGGAGGCTGTGTGTGCGGTGGGGTGGAGCCACTGCATTGCTCCAGAGATGGGTCTCCAGAAGCAGGGAGATGACCGGAGGAGGTGGGACCATCCCGGGGCAGGGAGGGCAGGGGTGAGAGCCTGGAGCACCCCCCTCACCAGTCCTTCGCCACCCAGTGCTCTCACTCTGCGCACCTGCTGCTCACCTGCCAGGGGAAGGAGCGCAGTGCCCCTACCGCCAGGCAGCATCACTGGAAACTCTGCAGCAGGCAGGAGGCTTCCATGTTCTCCTCTGGCAGAGCCACCGCTCTGCTCCTGAGACAGGACGGAAGCAGGGAGGCACCCGGAGGAGGTGGACCAGCCCGAGGCCACTCCAGGACCAAGGGTGGGTCTTGAAGCAGCCAGAGAAGGCCAGAGGAGTTGGGGATGGAGCCAGGGGAGCTTGAGCTCTGGGTGGAGAGGTTAGGGTGTCAAGGCAGGGCGGCGGGCAGGTGGGCGAGGCCACATGGGTGGGTGGGGCTTCACAATTTCATGCGTCGGGTCATAGATATAGATATCTAGATAGATAGATAGATAGATAGATAGATAGATAGATAGATAGAGATAGAGATATATTCAACATAGACACACGCACGCATGCATGTTCACATGCATACTCAGGAAAACTAGTGTAATTTTATATTCTGCTGTGAGTTTAAATTCCTAAACTTTTCTGATCTAACAAGCTGATAGTTTTTGACTCCAAACTTCCAGTTGACTGCCCTTCCTGAGATATCCTTTGTGATCCTTTAATCTTTAAGCAACTTGTATTTTGCTTAGCTAGTCAGCCCAGTTTTTTTCTTTTCTCCATTTTGCTGAACCAAAAATTGGGATGTGGCCAATCTCCATGATTCAGGGGACTCAGGAGAGATATTCTCCTCATAAAATAGTCATTCTACTTCTTTCAAGAAACCACTGGTGGTTCCTTTTAGTGTGTGTCCAGGTTGGTATTGTCTTGCTGTCAAATTTCAAAATCGTCTGTATTTTGAGATGGCAAAGCCTCTGAGCTGGGTACACAGACAACTAACTTAGCTAAGAAAGAAAAACAAAGTACACCACTACAGCAGAGGTATAAGAACATCATGGGGAAGGAACTACATTGATCTCAAAATATTCAAGCTAAAGAAGTGACAGCTATTGAGAAGTCTCATCATAGATGAATTGGTGATATGGCCAATTCACTGATTTCCTTCCTGAAAATGCTGTTTTCCTACTCCAATAGTGAGTATTTTGTAAGCTTTAAACAGTCAACTATCAAGGTGAATAATCATGTTTCAAATAGGTTAACTAAATTGAAAACAAAAGGCCAAGTCATTTTATAAAACCAAATTACAAATACAACCTAAATGCCATCTCAAATAGGTTGTAAGACGTATTTTTATTGGCTGTTGACTTAGTAAGAGATATGAGAAACATATCAGTTTAAGTGCATTATTTGATTCCAGTGATTAAGTATCTTCTGTGTGTAAGACAATATGCAAGCTACTGCATGCACCATTATATGTGTAAATGAAAACCCATAGCAACAATATAGATGTTAGATAAGTTTACCAGGGCCTCCATAACCAGCATCGATTCAATAATAATATTACTTGAAGGAACAATCAAAATTTACTTTTAAAATAATTATTGAAAGCAGAACCAGAAACATTTTTTAAAGGGAAGATAAGAGCCTTGGCCGATGTGGCTCAGTTGGTTGAAGTGTCATCTGGTATACCGAAAAGTTGTAGGTTCCATCCATGGTGAGACCAAGTATAGAAGGCAACTAACTTATTGATGTCCTCTCTTGCATCAATGTTTCTCTCCCCTTTCTCTTCTCTCTAGAATCAATGAGCATATCCTGGGGTGAATATTAAAATAGATAGATAGAGAGAATAGAAACTCTTTAAAATAAAGGTACAAAAGTTAATTTAACACATTGGTTCAGAAAAATGCTGTTGATCATGATTGAATTTACAAGTACTGTATAAACATCTGTTATTTACATTGAGCCTAATTTTCCTAGTGTGTGAAGTATGGAAGGTGATAATCTCCCCATTCTATAGAATTAATGGGAGGGCTGACTGAAGTAATGTACATAACACAGTAAGCCAAATGTCCTGGAACATAGAAAGTTTTTTCAAAATATAGAATCCAGCCTGGCCAGAGTGGCTTTTGTTTCCTTCCACCTTCTGCTTCCTGTTTCTGTGGCTGCCTCCATCCTCTTTCCTATTAACTCTTTGCTGATGCTCAACCTGATCATCTGGAGAAAAAGGCGAAGTTAAGTTCTAAGTTAACAAAAGAAACACGTATCTATTTGTTCAGTACACCTTCCAGTAAGATCTTCCAAATATCAGCCTACATGTCTCTCTGCATGCCAACTAGCAGAAAAGCATCCAATTTCTTTTTTTTTTTTTAAATCACATCTCTTTCTCCCAAGCCCGGAATGTAATCTATTCCTCTGACTCTGCCAGAATTATGCCTTCCCACCCCCCTTGGGATCCATACTGCCAACCAGAATGGCCTTTCTGAACCCTTGTTCTGTATGACACCTGTGTAGTACTTGGTACTGTGGGCCACATAGTCATTTGAAATATTTCTCTCTAAATAGAGCAGTTGCTCTCAACTGGATGAGGTGGGGAAGGGCAATTTTGTTCCCAGGGGACATTTAGCAGTGTCCATAATGATTGACTCAACAAGGGAGTGCTACTGCCTCAAGTGGTCGGAGGCTAAAAATGCTGCTAAATATCCTACAATGCACAGCTAGCTAACCGTCTCACCAACAAAGAATTATCCAGCCCAAATGCTAATAATGCCAAGGTTGCAAAACCTTTAGGTCCAAATGGAAGAGAATTATTGAAATTTTTTGACCAAACTCCAAATGGGTTTATATGGTTTAAATTGCCATAATTGGGTTACAGAAATGTTCATTCCACCTCTATTTTTCATGTTGGCATCTGGAACCCAGGAGTTTGACACAATGGGATAAGCAGCAGAGAGAGCACATCATGACCAGGCTCTGGGTGTGTGTCAGAATATAACATTAGGTGCTATCTACCAGCTACAAATTTTTATGAGGTTTTCAGTCTGGATGCTTTTCAAAATGCTTTTCACCTGCTTGCCATGATGCTCAGATTGTCAGTGGTATTTTTATTAGCAGTGCTCAAAATCCAGTTTCACGAATCTAATGATAGGGAATTTTCCACAAAGAGACTTGTGCTCCCATTTCTCCCCATGTCTGGCTTGTTTTGTAAGAATAGAATTCAGTTTCCTGGTCATCACTAGTCAGACATAGGGGGTTTTTAGAAGGAGGCAGTTGTAGACTTATGAAAACAAAATTTATTATATGTGGAATATCTGAAAAAATACTCAGTAAAGTACAGGAAACTTAATTCTTGAAACAAAAATTGCACATGTCCTATTTAAATATCTTTGAGTAAGATATAATCTTTCCATTTTAATTCCAGAAATTGACATCAACAAATCTCTACTCTGAACTCCATTGTCCTCGATTCCAGTACCTTTTCCAATAGAAAAGGTCCCTGCCTACCTTCAATTTGCATTTCACACTAATTTTGTTTAGGAATCCCTATTTTATTCAAATCTGTATAACTATGGTTTTAAAAATATTTAGCCTATTCCCAAGAGTCTCTCTAAAGTACAAGACTTGTACAAGAGGAAAACTACTAAAAATGTAAATTCTATGCAATAAAGCCTGATAATTTTAATTATGTTATATAGGCAGTACTATAGTGTTAACTTTTACTAGTAGTGCCTACAATAAAATTATCCTTTGTACAAAGTAGAAAAAAATGAGTTTCATTCAAGAAAAAAATATATGTTAATAGGCTCTTATACATGGATCTGATGCACCATGACATTCAGCCTTTTAGTCAAGTAGGGAAAGCTTGCCAAAATGTCAAAATATGTTAACAACACTTTTCTTTGCCTACTTCATGGCCTTCTGACAAATCCTATAGTACACAGAGCATTTAACAATCTCCATTTTTATTACAGCTTCACTAACAATTAGAATCAATTCTACAAAGGTGACTTACGTGTAATCATATTTAATACTAAAGGAGCGTCATCAAGATCCCCTACTTCCTCAAATGTCCTGAGGACATCAATTTCTTTTTTGTCCTGTGTTGTAGAAATGCCTTGTTCTCCAAAAATCTTACTGCTGTACCCAATTTATCATTTCTTAACTCCCTGTTGCTGTTGTTTTCTTTCTTTTATTTTTTTAAAAATATATTGTATTGATTTTTTTTATAGAGAGGAAGGGAGAGAGATAGAAAGTCAGAAACATCGATGAGACAAGCAAGGCACATGCCCCCAACCGGAATCAAACCCGGGACCTTTCAGTCTGCAAGCCGACTCTCCCTCCACTGGGCCAAACCGGTCTCGGCTGTTGTTTTCTTTTTTCATCTCCCTCCCATGAAGTTCATTTTACTTCAGCTGTGGTATATTACAGGAATTAAGAGCCTAAAGCTTTGGAATCAGCCTTTTTTTGATCTTAGTCCACAATTTGATATTTACTTTTTGGTACTTGAGGCTTGGCACTGGATTGAGGCAAGATGGTTGTTTTTTAAAGCATTGCATGCATGTTTCAAGCTAGAAGAAAAGAAAAGGCCAAAAGTTAAAGTCCTTCTAGTCAGGCGTTATCTCAGATAGATGCTTTCTTCAGGGATCTTTGCTTATACATTGACTAGAACAGTACCATCTCTAGATTAAGGAAGGACTTGGAACTGGTTTATTTTGTTCCCCCTATTTATATTAGAGGAAACAGAGGGAGTGAGAAAGAAGGAGTTTGTCTTCTTTCATTCTTTGCCATAGGAGGTATAGAAGGTGTGTGGGAGTTACACCAATGCAGAAGGCTTGATATGGGACCTTTATTCATTTGTCAACTTTCACTATACTCTTATGTATTTAAACTTATGTACTGGCTAGGTGTATTTATACTTTATCTTATCTTATTATAATAGAATGAAACCTTACATAAAAGACATCCCCAAAGTGATTCTTGCAAGGAAACTATTATATGAAGATACTAGAAATAATTAAGAAAACACAAGCTATAAGAGAAGGTTATTATCACACACATTCTATGATTAAAATGATCAGGTTCAAATCATACTAGAAGTCAGGCAAAACATAGTGCAATTATCCAAAAGATTTAAGAATGAATCACATCTTAACTGTAAATGGGATCTTGAAATACCTAGCATGACACCATTGTGATTTGTCTGAAAGTACTCAGAATTTAAAACATATAATAAGCACCATGAACACAGGATATAAAAAGAAAACTCTTCAACTTTTTTTTTTTAGCAATGTTTAATTTATGGGAATTTTTTGGCTATTAAAATTTTCAATGAATTTTATAAACATTTAGAATTTCCTTTTGAAGTTTTCTTACAAATAGAAAAAGACAAAGAGACATCAATACAGAAACACTTCTTCCATTTCCACAGCAATATTGGCTGAAATGATACATGGAAAATAATATGGTGATAAACTAAAGTGCATTTCTCTGTCCACAGGTACTATTAAAAATCTCATGAGGGAAAATATTGCTGCTGCAGAGTTAGATAAGGTAGTATTTGGATAAATTATCCAGTGTAGGAGGATGGCTACAGAGTTGGATAAAAGTTAAAATGTTTTAATATCTCTCAGCTTAAGGATTTTTTTTCAGATTCTTTTTCCATAACAATCACACAAATAAATGCACCTTTGTGAACTACTAAAGGAATTTCTTAATATATAGAAATTTATTTCATGCTCACAGTAGGTTTTCAATAGATCTAATGTTTCTTCCCAAGTGAGCTCTCTCTCAAGCAATGACCCAGAGATCTAATGTGCTTTCACTCCTGTGCTCAATTGTCTCAGCACAGGTTGCCAGGTCACTATAGTGTGGTGATTTTCAACTTTATTCATCATTGCACACATAAACTAATTGAGATAATTCTGTGGCACACCAAATAATACATATCCTAATATATAAAGAGCCAAGGTCTGTCATAACCTAAATGTCCACACAGACGACTGAACACCAGGCTAGGTCCCAGCCAGCATGGTGGGAGTCAGTCCTGGGTCCCAGCAGCCCATGGCAGGAGTCAGTCCCGGGTCCTGGTGCCCCATGGCGGGAGTCAGTTCTGGGTCCCAGCTGCCTGTGGTGCAGCAGCAGCAGGGAGATGTGGGCCCTGGTCACCTGCTGCGCAGCAAAGGGAGGGAGTTGTGGGAACAGAGCCATGCTATCATCGGACTGGCCTCTGGGTCCCTACCCCCACTCCACAGGTACCGGGAACCAGAGACATGTGTGACCTGGGAATCTTGGTCCCTTTTCCTGCCTGCAGGCTTTGGGGAGCTGGAGCTATGCTACAATCTGACTAGCCTTTTGGTTCCTCCCCCAGCCTGCAGGAGACTGCACCCTACCCAAGGGGTCCCAGATTGTGAGAGCATGCAATCTGAGCTGAGGGACCACCCCCCCCCCCGAGTGCATGAAATTTTGTGCACCAGGCCTCTAGTGTATATATATTTGCCAATCTGTCACACACAAAAAAAGATTTTTTTAAAAAATATGGCAGTCTAAAGGAAAAGAGGTCAGTGCCTTTGACTAAATATATAGTCAGTCTTAAAAATTCTTATGGCACACCAGATGAAAATCACTACTGTAGTAGGAAAAGATGGGGATGGGTTTTCACACAGGGGCTTCTTATAGCCTTAGGCAGGAAGTGACTCAGATCACTTCCGTTTACCTTAGATTGGCTGCAATGACTTTGATGGCTTCATTAATGACAAGATGGTGGGAAGCATAGTTTCCTGTGTGCCCAGGATATAGAAGAGAAATGAAAACCAATGACCACTAATAATACTTTTGACATTTAAGAAACAAATTTTAAAGGAAGGAAAGTGTAACAGTATTTTTTTACAGGCAATAAGGTTGAAGTCAGAACATCACTAGTGAAGTTAATTTTATTTATTTATTTATTTATTAAAAATATATTTTATTGATTTTTTACAGAGAGGAAAGGAGAGGAATAGAGAGTCAGAAACATCGATGAGAGATAGATATCGATCAGCTGCCTCCTGTACACCCACTACTTGGGGATGTCCCCCAATCAGGATACATGCCCTTGACTGGAATCAAACCTGGGACCTTTCAGTTCGCAGGCCGACACTCTATCCACTGAGTCAAACCGGTCTCAGCAGTGAAGTTAATTTTAAAATACAAGGCATTCTTTGTTAAAATGATTATGTTTCCCATTGAATTATCCAAGCACCTTTATGGACTATCAATTGACAATGTTTGTGTGGGTTTCTTTATGGACTGTATTATGCCATTGATTCATGTATTGACCTTTACACCAGTATTTGATGATTTCAACAAGAAAAGTAAGCAAACCGTGGAAGCAGGGGAAACTATATAAAATATTTCAGTAGTCCAGGCAAGAAATGATGATGTCTTAAAATAAGTGGTAGCATCAAAATGGAAAATAATTATTCATATTCTGAAAATATTAAAAAAAAGAGCACACAAGATTTGCTTAAAGGTGCAATATAAAATGAATATGGAAGTAAAAGAGCAAATTCAAGAATTTAAACTTAAATAATTTGAAGAAAACTCTTTCTTTCCTAATATTGGAAACATTGGAGAAGAGGCAGGTTTGAGGTAAATAAAAAAAAGGACATGTTCAGTTGAGGGGACATGAAGTGTCATAGTCCTCAAAGAGTGGAGTGGAGATGTCAAGTAGTCAAATTTTGTGTACGAGTGTTTTTTGAGACCAAACCTCAGGTTAGAAATTGTTGCTAAAATATATATATTTAGGAATCCTTACCAAAGTGATATTATTAAAAATTAGATTTAGTAACCTCAAATATCTGTACAAAAAAGATGTGTGAGACTAAGACGTGGGCACACAAATGTTTAGAGGTATAGGAACTGGGTATTTGGAAAGGTGTCTAACAAATTATAGGAAGTTATATGGAAAAGCAAAGAGAATGGTATTCTGAAGACCAAATAAAGAGTCAGCAATTGATGGGCTATTAAGTTGTTTCCATTCTCATCTTATTCAAAAGGATTCATTTCCTTTGGGTATACACCCAGAAGGGAAATTGCTAAAACATATGGTAGATTTATTTTTAATGTTGGGGGAATCTCCATCTTGTTTTTGATAGTGGTTGGCCTAATTTATATTCCTACCAACAGTGTATGAGTTCCCATCAATGGATGAATGCATAAAAAAGATATGGCATATGAAAAGGATGGTATTCTGTAATTTGGGACAACATGGATGGACCTTGAGCACATTATACTAAGTGATATAAGTCAGACAAAGACAAGTATTATATGATATCATGTATATGTGGAATCTAAAGACTCCTGAACAAACAAAAAAAAGCAGAGAGTAAAATGGTGGTATCCTGAGGAGGGGCTTGGTGGATAAAATTGATGGCATTTAATGGTACAAACTTGCAACAAGTACTAAAAAAAAAAGCCATAAGGATTTAATACACAATATGTTGAATATAAAAATAATAGTATACTAAAAGTATACAATGTGATAAATATCCTTATAATGCAGTCATATCATAACATATAAATTTGTCAAAGTAATATGCTGTACATGTTAAATTTGAACAATGTTACATCAAATTTATCCAATTAAAGTAGAGTGATTGTAAACTGATGAACAGAAATATAGATACAGAGGCAGTAAACCATCAGACTGTCAAATTATAGCAGAAAGGTTAAGGAGAGGTGGGGTAGATAAGAGATCAACCAAAGGACTTGTATGCATGCATATAAGCATAGTCAATGAACACAAGACACTAGGGGGTTAGCGTATACCTGGGAGGGGGGGGGCAATGGGAAGATATGTATACATGTAACATTATTTAAAAAAAGAAATAAGGGTTATTTTTGGTAGAGGGTGGGTGGGGTACCATCTTTAATAGCTGAGATAAGTGCTCGTATAAATAAACCACTTTTTAAAATTGAAATTTCCCAAAATATATGAAATAAAATGATGTGATTCAATAAAAAATAAATAAAGTAGAATCATCCACTCTATCTATTAATGATTGCTGATAGGCTGAAGAAGATGGGGTCTTCGAAGCCACTGAAATTGATATAAAGTCTTTTGGGGGTTGTTGGTGGTGGTGATGATACCCTGTTTAGGGTTGATTCAAGAAATAATGGGAGGAGACATAGTTGAGATAGTAACTCCAGAGTTTTTCTGTAATAGGAATAACAGAAATGTATACTTGCTGTGGTAGAATGTGGAGTCAAGACAGATTTTTTTTATTGATCTGGGATAGGTTAGAGTGTTTTTGAACAACTTAGGGAATGACCTAGAACAAAGGTAAACATTGGTGATGCAGGTGAAAAGTGACAATTGCAAGAGAATGTGATATTGAGGGCTCAGGTAGAGATGTTGACAATAAACCTCATCTATATTAATAACAGGGTAATATGCTAATTAGACCAGATAGACCACATGTCTTCTGGATGTCCTTCTGGACAAAGCCAAGGTGGCGGGGGCCATTAGGGGAGATCAGGCTGGCAGGGGAGAGCAGTTAGGAATGATCAGGTGGGCATGGGAGAGCAATTAGGGGTGATCGGGCAGGCAAGCAGGCAGAGTAGTTAAGGGTGATCAGGCGGGCAGATAGGTAAGCAGTTAAGAGCCAGCAGCAGTTGTACATCCCCTAGGGGTCCCAGATTGTAGGGGCTGCAGGCCAGGCTTAGGGACCCCACCCTGTGCATCAATTTCATGCACTGGGCCTCTAATAGAAAAAAATAAAAGGCAGAATGTTTGCAAGTAGGCTCATTTGTCAGTGGTAGCATGCTGACATCTCTTCTGGTTGCCTTTACTTTCTCAGTGAAATAGGAAATTTATACCAACTGAACTTCAAATAGGGAACTAAGATGTTGAAAGTCCAGGAAAAAGGAGAAAATGTGATATCACCTATTAGGATATTAAATGAATGAATTGAAAAAGGAGTTTGGGAAGATTCCTAGGTGTCACTAGAAGGTTAGTGGACCACTTAGCTTGGTTGGGTGATTGCTCTCATGGTGACCACTTACTCAAGTGCAGGTGTGGAATAAGTGAAGAATTGGATTTAACCAACTATGACAGCTATGATGACAAGAAAAAGTAGAGGGGGGTGCAAGGGATGGCCAGAAAGATATATCTCATTATATATCTGGGAAAAGAGCAAAGTGAGTTGATAAATAAAAATGTAATAGGAATTATAAAGATGTAGACCAGTATTTGAAAAATATTTCATTATAGGATTATGAAGGAATTTTAATGGGTCATGGTCAGCATTTTAAAAGTAGAATGGGACTGAATGGATTACAAAACAGCAGATAGAAATATCATATCTTATCTAATAAAAGAGAAACATGCAAATTGACTGTACCTCTGCTCCGTCCACCAGCAAATCCGAGCAAGTATGCAAATTAACTCAACAAAGATGGTGGCAACCACAGAGCTGGAGCAAGCAGGAGGCTTGAAGGAAGCTAAGCTTCCTGCTGGCCCTGGCTGGTCCTGGCCTCCACTCAAGGCTAAAAAGTTTCAATTATAGAAGATAAATAAATTCCAGATACCTGCTTCCATCCGGCCCTGGTCTCTGCTCAAGGAGGCGCAGAAAAAAAAAAAAGAAAAGAAAAGAAAAGAAAAAAAGGAGAGGCTGGGAGCTTGGATTGCTGGGAGCATGGCCAGACTGGAAACAGCCATCAGCCCCTCACCCAGATTGGCCAGGCACCCCAGTGGGACCCCCACCCTGATCCAGGACACCTTTCAGGGCAAACCAGCTGGCCCCAACTCATGCACCAGGCTTCAATCAATACCAAAAAAAAGGATAATATGCTAATTAGACTGGGAGACCTTCCAGGAGATCTTACAGACATTCTTCTGGACAAAGCCATGGTGGCAGGGCTGGGGAAGAGGCAGTTAGAGGCCAAGAAGGGAGGGCAGTTGTAGGTGATCAGGCTGATAGGGGGAAGGGCCATTGGGGGTAAGCAGACCAGCTTGGGGGCTGGTTGGGGGTGAGTAAACCATCAGTGGATCAGTTGGAGGTGATCAGGGCAACTGGGGTGGGGGCAGTTTGGAGTGAGCAGCCCAGCAGGGGAGCAG
>PVJN01012275.1:0-51709 GCA_004026805.1 Lasiurus borealis
TATGCATGCATACAAGTCCTTGGGTTGTTCTCTTACCCTCACCCCTTCCCTTTTAGGTTGGACTATCTGTTGATGCTTACATGACTCTGGCTCTGTTTTTGTTTATCAGTTTATGTTCATTATATTCCACAAATGAGTGAGATCATGTGATATTTATTTTTCTTCGACTGGATTATTTCATTTAGCATAATGCTCTCCAGGTCCATCCATGCTGTTGCAAATGGTAAGAGTTCCTCCCTTTTTTACAACAGCATAAAATTCATTATGTAGATGTGCCACTGTTTTTTAATCCACTCATCTGCTAATGGGCACTTAGGCTGTTTCCAAATCGTAGCTATTATAAATTGTGCTGCTATGAACTTAGGGGTGCATAAATCCTTTCTGTGGTGTTTCTGATTTCTGGAGATATATTCTGAGAAGTGGGATTAGTGGATGAATTGGGAGTTCCATTTTAATTTTTTTGAGGAAACTCCATACTGTTTTCCACAGTAGCTGTATCACTCTGCATTCCAGCAGTATACAATGGTTCCTTTTTCTCCACATCCTCTCCAGGATTGGTCATTTGGTGATTTGTTGATGATAGCCATTCTGATTTGCATCTCTCAGATGATTAGTGACTTTGAACATGTTTTCATATGTCTCTCAGCCTTCTTTATGTCCTCTTTTGAAAAGTGGCTATTTAGCCACAGCAATCCTGAGAAAGAAGAATAAAGTAGGTGCGATCTCAATATCAGATTTCAAGCTATATTACAAAGCAACTGTTCTCAAAACAGCCTGGTACTGGCACAAGAACAGACACATAGGCCAATGGGATAGAATAGAGAATCCAGATATCCACCCAAACCACTATGCTCAATTAATATTTGACAAAGGAGGCATGAACATACAATGGAGTTAAGACAGCCTCTTCAATAAATGGTGTTGGGAAAATTAGACCACCAACTTACACCAAATACAAAAATAAACTGAAAATGGATATAGGACTTAAACATTAGACGGGAAACCATAAAAATACTAGAGGAATCCATAGACAGCACAATCTCAGACATATCCCAAAAGAACTTCTTCACTGATACTATTCCAAGGATAGTGGAAGCTAAAGAGAAAATAAACAAATGGTACTACATGAAAATAAAAAGATTTTGCACAGCAAAAGAAACCATCAACAAAACAATAAGAAAACCCACTGTATGGGAGAACATATTTGCAAATGTTATCACTGATAAAGGTTTAATCTCCAACATCTATAGCCAACTTATACAACTTAATAAAAGGAAGATAATCAATTGTTGGAAACCAAACATTGTTCTCTCTAAATGGATGTAAACAGGAAACCAGAAGGCTGGTCAACCTTAACTGCTCTGAAAGGTCAGAGCAAAAAAAAAAATGGAGGCATAAAATAGCTAAGTTATGGGAAATGAGACTGGTCAGTGTCCATGGATAAATCTAACATGGTCTTATAAACTAAGATAGAGAATGTAAGTTTTATTGTAGAAACTCAGGCAAAATGTTGTTTAATTAGATATATAATTTACTATATATTTTAATTTTTGGTTGAAAAATTGCAAATGGGATGAGGAGAAGGATGGAAAAGAGAAAAGCATCCCAGTGAGGAGACCCTTTATATGTTAAATTAAAGATGAGAGATACATCTAAATGAAGAGTATGTAATGCTTCTTGTAAAGTTCAGAAAAAGATCAGAACCAGACATAGATTTAGGAGTCAATAGTTCATTAATTTTTGGAGTAATTGTTGCAGAATATAATTCAATTACTTCATATTACATTAAGATGTACCTATATACATACATTCACAAACAATATTTAGGTTTATGGATATTAAGCCTGAATCATTTAGAATTTCACTGTAGAGAAGAGGAATTTAGAGTCAAAATATCTAATGAACACATATTCACAGAAAATTTCCCACTGGGATATTGTAAACCAAACTGAAGTTTTAATATTATTAAAATTAAAGCATAATGCCTAAGATTATAAGCATTTTGTATTATTTAAAATATAAAGGGTTTATGGGAGTTTCACATTGACTCTAAACTTCTGTTATTTTATTGATAATAGCATTAGGCCCTAGAAGTACTACTAACATTTGTGTATTGGCATTCCATAGAAGCAATGATTCCCCTAAAAAAATTTTAGCTAGAACTTCCTATTGTGATCTATATTTTTGTTACCTTTGGGCCTTGAATTTAAATATGTTCGATTCCAGTTATCTTCTTTCATTGAGGATACTTAACATTTTGGCCAGCATTTATATACTTTTAATGGCTTACCACAGTTAATTTACATGCTTATTTCATATTTCATTTTAACTATTTGAAATGTATGGGATTCTCCTAAAAGAATTCATTGATGTGTAACTCATTAGCATTCACTTGAAAGCTCCTGCTCATAACAGATTCAAGATAATTACTAGAATTGAAAGATGGTTTTTGGTATATTTTCTATATTAGAAAATATGCTTTACATTAAATACTCATCAAGTATGCATAATACCTTATTAAGACCATTATTATTATTTAATGAACAAATATATAGGGTTGACTTCCTTTGAGTGGTACAATATACATGTATTAAAGGTATAATGCTTAAGTCCATTGATACCACATTGTAGCTAACTGTGGTTTTCTAAATGATTTTGCTGATTAGGGTTTTAATGAATATAGGAGAGAATTAGGGGAATAATATTAAAAAGGACTAATGACTTCATTAAAATCTATTTTGCAGAAACTGCATGCTCTAAAATGCACATAGTAGTAACAATTAGTTGAGCGAATGGGAATGAGACCTGATTCTTTTACCTCACCAGTAAATTCTGTCAATACATAATTCTGAGAGGCATAATATTACCTGCTAATGACTCTATGATATAGTTCAGATAGATTTTTTTCACAAGAGGAATCAATAACTTCAGAAAGCATTGAGAAGGTTTTACTTGAATTGCCAATAGGATTGAGGGGATGAAAGACATACATGATTCCCTTAAACCTTTATATTAGTGAAATAATGACTTTTGATTAAATAAGCACATAGTGATTTATTCCCTAAAGAATAATTTGTTAAAACAAGACAACTTTCCCCAAATGGAGTCACCTATGCTAAACCCTACATCACCAAACCAAGACTTAATTGCAGTTTTAGCCTCATTCAGAACTGAAAGCTTAGACTAGTACAATCAGGAATTACCTGGTCAGCACTAAGTAATCTGCTTGATAGTTGCCTGCCACCCCCTAAGGCAATGGTTGGCAAACTCATTAGTCAACAGAAACAAATATCAACAGTACAAAGATTGAAATTTCTTTTGAGAGCCAAATTTTTTAAACTTAAACTTCTTCTAATGCCACTTCTTCAAAATAGACTCACCCAGGCCATGGTATTTTGTAGGGCCAAACAGCTGCATGTGGCTCAGGAGCCGCAGTTTGCCGACCACTGCCTTAAGGGAAAGTAACCTTGCCAAAACCAGTCGAGTTGTTGCTGGTATAATTTTATTCTTGATCCCTTCTCCTATGAGTCTTTCATTTTGTAGTGCTCCATGGAATTACTTTCTATCTGCTAGATAGGATGCTTCCTGATTCCTGAGTTATGATTAAATCCAATTATAGTTTCAAAGTTGACTCAGCTGAATTTTCCTTTTAACAAGTTTAACAATTTTTCCAATGATTTTATTTGATAGTGGTAGATTTTTTTTTTACTTATTTGTAATCATCACAAATATATCTGTAAATATATAGCTAAAGAAAATAATATCACCAGTGAATAAGCCATGGCAAAAAATAGCTTTCATTTTGAGTAGATATACTATAGTTGCATAATACTACTTAAAATAGACCCCCTCCCCCAAGTACATAGCGCTGCACTTTATGCTGCAGTAAAGGGTAGCCTACACTTCTGTGGTAGTGTGGCATCCCCTTTGCCCAAGCAGTTACAGAGGATCTTCGGTTCCCTAAGGCTTACTTGCTTCCAGACAGAGCTTTGACTTCAGATTTACAAGAGAAATTTCAGGTGGAGTAGGGGAAAGAAAGTAAAAACCTAGTGGTATAATTTATGGCTTAATGTTGCATTTGAATTTCTTAATTCTTGCTGGTTTGAATTATAACTTTATTGCCAATTACATGTAGATTTGGAGGCTGTGTGTGTGTGTGTGTGTGTGTGTGTGTGTGTGTGGTAAATATGTACATAAGTCCTTAAATATTTTAACTGCTCTTGATCCATTCAACATTTTACTTGCTTTTCTTTAAAAGAAAACCTCATCCTCTTATGTCTGCCTACACATTCAGCAGAAAATAATTGTGTATGTACTATCCATTTTTTGCACAGCTTTGCATTTCCAAGTTCAATTCTTAAGTGTATCTAGGAATGATAGGTGCTCCCTTCATTAAGTCCCTGGAAATCATTCAGTAAAACAGATTGCCAACTTCTTAATGTGTTAGCTTTAGTGGGGTGCATTTTAGACATCCAGAGGAAAGTGACACATTTCCTTGATTTTATGTATATAACTCATATGATTCATTCACTTATTTGCCATTGTTCACTTGAAATAAAAATAAACTGTTGTAAAATAATGTCTCACTGACTAAAAATATGGATTAAAAGGTAGCATATTAATAGAAAGCTAGGAAAACACTTATTCCTGTCTGCTGACTGCAAGGGCAGAAATGTCTCAGAGGTGTCTAACTCTCGCAGTGCATACATCAACACCAATTTTAAAAAGGATTTTTTTAACCTTAGAGTGTCTATTTCTATGCCACAATAAATGGCTTGGGGATTATCTAACACTCTGGATTATCTGCACCATTAGTGAGGATAATAAAGAGTTGACTGCATTTTGCATTGAAATAGCATGGTCTATTACACTCATGAATAGTCTGAGACTGAAGCATTGGAAAATCTTTCTTGCTGTATTTATGCACAACAGTTTAATTGACTACAACATGGTTGATGAGGTTTTTGGATTGTTTACAATTGATGGTACACTCACCACTTATTTAATGATTAGTTTCAAAATTACCAATATTGATTATATTGAATGATGATATATATATAATTATACTATATTTGTGAAATAATATTAAGTGTAGTACTTTGTCTTTTGTTTCTCTGTTTCCATTTTCTTGACAGGATTTAGTTATCATTATGACCCTGTGTTTTTTCAATAGCATCAAAATGAATGACCATAATACTAACAATTTTTAGAAAATATATTTCAAGTAATATAAAGGAAAACAGTCTTAGTTACCAGAATTTAAAACTCTGATAGATTGGCAGAAATTCATTTTCTCTAAAAATATCCCAGACATTTCTGCTTATGGAAATCATAAAACCTTAAATGAGTTTTTTTTTCCCTCCTAAACATTACCACATGTCTGGGACTTAAATATTCCTATCAAAGTTATGATAAAGATAAAATTCCTTTGTATTTCTCTCCAAAGCTATTTTTGTTGTTTTTCCATGGTCCAAGAATCAGAGTGATGCTGGAGAAAATAGCATTCTTCACTCACTAAATCAAGCATGAATTTGCAATGGTATTTCATGGAGAATGTCTGGCATAGATCACATTATTCTTTTTAATTTTGCAATTTTTAAAAATAACTGTACAGTGTCTTATTTCTTTTAAAGAAAATAACCTAAGTACTTGGAAATATTGAGTGATATTAACTACATCATTTATCTCACAATAATATTTAATTAGGAGTAGATTTTGGTGTTCATTTAAAATTTATTCATTTATACAACACATGATAAGAACAAAATTTTGATACTATTTCACTAGAGATTTATATAAAAGGCTTCTGGGGTTCTATACAACAAAGTTTATTGATCAAATTAATTGTTTGTTTGGGTTATTTTTTTATTTATTTATTGTTCTATAATGCAGGCAAGCTGTGTTCTAATTAGTAAAGTTTCTTATTAAAGAAAAGCAAAATAATTTCACTTCTCACAGAATTTACATTCTAAAGGATTAGGCAAACAATAAACAATAAAGTACTCCGATTCTGACTTGGACAAAATACCACAGTTGTCAGGGGAACTCTTGCTTCCTGAGTGGCTGCCAGATCATGCAACCCAGAAGGGTGGGAGGAGTTAACATTTTGGGAAATGAACTTTATTCATCGCAAACTGTCCATAATAAAAAGGTAGAAAGATCCCCCCCCCCCCTCTCATTTCTCCATCCTATGTACTAATTCCAAAGAGAACAAAATTATCTTTAGATTGGGAGGAAAAATTTTAGGCAAACAAAACCTGAGGAAATTATCAATCCATAAACAAGAAATGTCCAGTGTCTGGGCACAAAAAGTAGGTAAATATAAAGATTAATTTAAAATAAAAAGCTTTCTATTTTGAATAACATCAGACACATTTAAAAATGAAAATACATCACAAATATATATTTTTCATTTACATCAAGTATTAAAGTGTTGCTAATCTTTTTTACTTATCTAATAGAAATTCCCTATTACATTAATTTCCAATGAATCCTAATATTTATGTCACTTAATCAAAAAATATTTTATATGCCAAGACCGGTTTAGCTCAGTGGATGGAGTGTCTGTCGGCCTGCGGACTGAGCGGTCCCAGGTTCGATTCCCGTCAAGGGCATGTACCTTGGATGAGGGGAACATCCCCAGTAGGGGGCGTGCAGGAGGTGGCTGATCCATGTCTCTCTCTCATCGATGTTTCTAACTTTCTATCCCTCTCTCTTCCTCTCTGTGAAAAATCAATAAAATATATTAAAATATTTTATAATATAAAAATTATTTAAAATAAACCATTATTAAAAATTTTTAATAGAATAGTATTTTTCAGTAAATATTATGTGTTTAAGTTTCCCTCTAAAATAATACTTTTTAAGTGTATTTGTTTACATAAGAATTTAAAGAAGGTTCATGCATTTCAATTGGTTGAAATATCTGTAATACTTTAAGTTATAGGTATAAACTATAAGTTCTCTCTCTGTGTATGTTATAATTTATATGTTGAATAAATGAATGAGATCACATTTTTAATGGTATTTCTCGGAGTTGTAGTTTGTTAATCACATCCCTAACACTTTACTAATTTGACAAGTTCAGATCAAAGTGCTATTCTGATTTCAATTAGCTGTCTTATTTTTGTGATACCATCAAACACTGAATATTATTGTTTGGATCCATTTTCAACTTAAGTCTAAAAAATTATGATACTTTAATTATGGCATTCATGTTTTATATATATAATTACTTCATAAAAAGAAGTGATTTGATCTCACCAATTATTTGGTTACTCTGAGGTGCTCTTCTTGCAAAAAACAGAATAACAGAAAAAATGTTATCAGTTTTTAAAATAAAAAAAATAAACATTTAATATCCTTTCATGGTGTACTTTTTCTTTTAGCATCATTTTAAACACATTCATTAACACACATATGATGTTTTTAATTTATTTCAATTATTATTCTTATTGATGATCAAAAATGCCTGGCCTGGCCAGCAGGGCTCAGTGGTTGAGTATTGATCTTTGACACAGGAGGTCATGGTTCATGCCAGGGTTTCGAGATCAAACCCCAGGGTGGGGCATGCAAGAGGAAGTCAATCAATGATTCTCTCTCATCATTGATGTTTCTATCTGTCTCTTCCTCTTCCTTCCTCTCTGAAATCAATATATATGTATGTGTGTGTATGTGTGTGTGTGTAGTTTGTTGTTTTTTAAAGAATGACTAAAATTAAAAAGGCAGGCATTAAGTTTTGCCAAGAAAATAAAGCAACTGAAGCTGTCATTCGCTCCTTGAGAAATAAAATTTGGTATAGACAGATAGCCAGTTAGAAAAACTCGTTGGCAGTATTTACTACAGCTGAACATAAAACATACCCTGTGATCAAGAAATTATAACCTTATATACTTATATACACTAAACTGAAATGTGAAAATCTGATCAGCAAAAGACATATAAAAGTATATTCCATTTTTATAAAAATAACCGAACCAGAGGAAAAATGAACACCAACTATAGGATGGATAAATAAATTATAGTATGTTCATATAATGGAAATCTCTACTGCAATGAAAATATATAGGCTATTGCTCTGTTTCAGTACAGAAAAGCATACTTTGAAAATGTAGCAAAACACAAAAGAGTATGCATTGTAATGATTCCATTGATATGAATTTTAAAAATAGATGAAACTATGATGTTAAGTAACAGAATAATGGTTCTCTTGGGCAAGAAGAGAAGATATAGTGACCAGGGGAGACATAATAAGAGTTTCTGGGTGCCAGTTATGTCTCATTTTCTTAATGTGGGTGGATTCTGATTACAGAGGATGTTAAAGTCATAAAAATTTACTAAGCTGTACATGTGTGTCTTTTTCTGTATGCTAGTTAAACTTAAATGTTTTATCAAAAACATAAGGGATATAAGCAATGAAGGTGAAATACTCCACATTACAAAGCCTTGAAATAATTATGCTGGATCTCACAAAGACTGATAAGGGCTGCAGCTGCAGAAAGGATCAAAGCCTTGTTTAGGATTCAGCACTACTGTGTTAAGAAAAGATAATAAAATGTGAATATGAATTTGATTACTCTTGCTCAGTGGATAGAGCGTCAGCCTGCAGACTTAAGGGTCCCGGATTCGATTTTAGTCAAGGACATGTATCTTGGTTGCCAGCACATCCCCATTGGGGGGTGTGCAGGAGGAAGCTGATCAGTGTTTCTCATGTATGTTGTTAACTCTAACTCCCTTCCTCTCTGTAAAAAAAATCAATAAAATTAAAAAAAAATTGATTACTCTTAACTTTTTCGGTGTGTGTGTGTTTTATAAAACATTTTATTGAATTTATTGGGATGGCATTGGTTAATAAAATTATTTCAGATGTACAATTCTATAATATATCATCTGTATATTTTATTGTATCCACCAACCAATGTCAAGTATCTTTCTCCTAGTTCAATATTAAGATAAAATGTAATCTTAAGCAATAATTATTCTTAAATGATTACTCTTAACTTTTAGCTCAAAAGAAATTATTTAAATTTACTTTTTGGTTCTGTGGTGTGCATGTGTGTGTGTGTGTTCAACTTGCATTGGATTTAATCGTTGAACTTTTATTTCAAACCACTCTTCGTTTACCACGGCAACTAAAGGATTTATTAGCTAACTTGGAATTTCTAGATTAAAATTGTATTATTAGCATTACTAACAAATACGTTGGAAATATATATATATATATATATAGTGTGTGTGTGTACTCATGCATATCCTATCTAATAAAAAGATAATATACAAATTAAGCATCACTCCATCACAAATATGTCAACACCCATAGCCACAAGATGGCGACACCCAGTCCTCTCAGTCCCACTGGAGTCTCCCAGTCCCGAGGGGGGAGGCAGCCGCTGAAAGTGGGAAGCATGAGTGTGGCCTAGTGGAATGCTTGCCTTGTTGCTGCAGTGACAAGGCAAGCGTTTTGTGCTCAGCCACAGATGGGCCTCTGGCCAGGCCAGGGCATGGAACATTTGCCTCATTGCCCTGACAATGAGGCAAGTGTTCTATGCCTGTCCGTGGATAGGCCTCTAGGCTGCGGAGAGCCTCTGGGCAGTGGACTACTGGTGCACGGATTTGTGCTCAGGGCTACTAGTATATATATGAAGGACCAGAGCTATGTAGCTGGATATATTTACCAAGGATAATAATATTAGGAGTGAACAGTCCTAATTAATTTGTAATTAATTTAATCAATGTACTATTTAGATGAATTTTAGGACCTCTAGGTACAAACAATATCTTTCAATATTGCTTCCAGAAATTCCAGAGAAACACTGATTGATAATGGAGGTGTGATTTCATGAAGATGAAAATGCATGCTTTGAAAAATTGCTGCTTTCCTCTCACAAATGAGATGGCCACAGCTCTGTTGACTATATGTTGAATAAAGACACAATTAATAAACTAAAATGTTAGGTATTGTGATACACAATGCTTATTCTAAAATCCCTATTTAAAATTTTAAATAGAAGTTGCTTAATTTTAATAAAACTCTTAATCATGCCAAGTGTGAAAGAAATAATTCAGATATTTTTGGGTTATGTGAATGAAAATGTTTCTGACCTCAGAATATGGGTAGATTTGTAAAAACAAAAATACCATATCATATAATTAAATTTTAAAAATTACTTCATATTAAGAGGCTATATACATAAAAAACATGGACCATAGAAAAGTAAAAACCAAACCAAACCAAAACAAAACAAAACAAAAAAACAATGGGGTCTCTTCTCTATTTCATTGCTCCATGTGTCTATATTTTTGCCAGTACCATACAGGTATGACTACGATGACCTTGGCCTTATAATAGTTTGATATCAGGTAGTGGGATTCCTCCAACTTTGTCCTTTCTTATCATATAATACTGTGGCGACTTGGGGTCTTTTGTGGTTCCATATAAATTTTTGGAATATTTGAGATCTGTGCAATACACCATTGTTATCTTCACAGGGATTGCATTGAATCTACAGATTGTTTGGGGTTATGTGGACATCTTAATGATATTAATTCTTTCTGTCCATGAACATAGTATATAGTTCAACTTATTTGTATCTTCTTCAATTTCTTTCTTTAGTGTCATAATTTTCCAGCAATTTATTCTTGGTTAAATTTATTCCTAGATTTTTTAAAAGTAACTATGAATGAGGTTGTTTTTTTTAGTTTCCTATTCTGATAATTCATTATCCTATATAATAAAGAGGTAATATGCAAATTAACCCTTATGCCCTCACAAGATGGTTTCCTACGACCAGACTGACAGGGGGCTTAGTGAGGGACAACCAAACGACTGAACAAGCAGGCTCCCTGGATGACCAGGCCGGCAGGAGGGTGGGCAGTTGGAGGTGACCAGGCCAGCAGGGGTGGCAGTTGGGGGGGTGACCAGGCTGGTGGGGGAGAGGGGAGTATTGGAGGGCAACTAGCAGGGGAACAGTGAAAGGCAACTAGGCCAGAAGGGTGAGCAGTTAGGGATGACCAGGCCAGAAGAGAGGGGATAGTTGTGGGTGACCTGGCCAACAGAGGGGGCATTTAGAGGCAATCAGGCCAGCAAACTGAAGCATTGAGTGGTGATCAGGCTGGCAAGCAGGGCAGTTAGGGGCATCCAGGCAGGCAAGCAGGTGAGCAATTAGGAGCCAGCAGTCCAGGATTGTGAGAAGTATCTCTGACTGCTGAGATTGGACCTAAACTGGCAATCAGATATCCCCCCAGGGGTCCCAGATTGGAGAGGTTGCAGGCTGGGCTGAGGGGATCCTCCTCTCCCATGCACAAATTTCATGCACCAGACCTCTAGTTGTATAAAAATGCAACTGATTTCTGGATATTTATTTTGTATCCTGTTATTTTGCTGAATTCATTATCAGTTCTAGTAGGATTTTTAATGGGATCTTTAGCATTCTCTATATACAGTATCATGTCATGAGCAAATAATGCCAATTTTATTTTTTCTTTCCTATTTGGATGCCTTTTATTTATTCTTCCTCTCTGATTGCGGTGACTAAGCCTTTGAGCAATAAGAGTGGTAAAATTGGCCCTAGCTATTTTTTCCCAGTAGTTACAGTATCAATCCACTGACTAAAGGGTCCCAGGTTCAATTCCAGTCCAGGGCACATACCAGGGTTCATGTGAGAGGCAACCAATCAATGTGTCTCTCTCATATTTATGTTTCTCTCTGTCACTCTCCCTCCCTCTTCCACTTTGCTTAAAAATCAGTGAAAAATCAGTGGGAAAAATATCCTCAGGTGAGGATTCACACACATACACACACACACACACACAAGTTGAATTACATTGGCTCTGTGTTTGTCATATATGACTTTTATTATTTTGAAGTTTAATTCCCACTTTGATGAGAGTTTTTATCATAAATGTATACTGAATTTTATCAAATATTTTTTTGTTTTTTTTTGTTTTCATAAAATATATTTTATTGATTTTTAAATTAAGTCTTTATTATTCAGGTTATTACATTTGTTTCTCTTTTTCCCCTCCATAACTCTCCTCCACCAGGCTCCAAATATTTTTTCTGCATCTATTGATATTATCACATGGTTTTTATTTTTCATTTTGTGTATGTGGTGTATCACATTTAATTTGTGAATATCATACCAACCTTGCATCTCCAAAGCAAATCCCACTTGACTATGTTGTATGACTTTTCAGTGTATTTCTGGATATAGTTTGCTAATATCTTTTTTTTAAATATATTTTATTGATTTTTTACGGAGAGGAAGGGAGAGATAGAAAGTCAGAAACATCGATGAGAGAGAGACATCGATCAGCCACCTCCTGCATGCCCCTCTGTGGAGATGTGCCCGCAAGCAAGGTACATGCCCCTAACTGGAATCGAACCCGGGACCTTTTGGTCCGCAAGCCGACGCTCTATCCACTGAGCCAAACCAGTCTCTGCAGTTTGCTAATATTTTATTGAAGATTTTAGCTTCTATGTTTATCAGGGTTATTGGCCTATAATTTTGTTTCTTTGTAGTGTCTTTATCTAATTTTGGAATTAAGATAATGCTGGCTCATACAATGAACTTGGGAGTCTTTTTTGCTCTTGAATTTTATGAAATAGTTTGAGAAGTATAGGTGTTAGTTCTTTGAGTGTTTGGTAAAATTTACCTGTGAAGCCATCTGGTCCGAGACTTTTGTTTCTTGATAGCTTTTTTATTACTGCTTCAGTTTCAGTAGTTGTAATCTGTCCAGATTCTCTGATTCTTCTTGATTCAGTTTTGGAAGATTGTTTATTTCTAGGAATTTATTCATTTCTTCTAAAGTGTTCAATTTGTTGCCATATGGGTTTTGTTTTTTTTTGTAGTATTTTATTTTGCAATCCTTTGTATTTCTTTGGTGTTAGTTGTTACTTTGCTTTCATTCTTGTTTCTTGAGGTAGGCCTATGATACTATGAATTTTTCACTTAGGACTGCTTTTGCTGTAGTCCATAGATTTTGAATTGTTCCATCTCATTTTCATTTGTGTCAGGGTATCTTTTGATACCTTCCTTGATCTCATTGTTAACCCATTGAATTGATTACTAACATGTTATTTAGCTTCTATGTATTTGTATATATTTCTTTTTTTTTTCTTGTGATTGATTTCTAGTTTCAACCATTTTGGTCAGAGCAGATGCTTGATTTGATTTCAATCTTCTTAAATTTATTGAAACTTATCATATATCTTAGAAATGTTTTGTGTGCCCTTAAAAAGAATATATATTAGCCAAAACTGGTTTGGCTCAGTGGAGAGAGAGTTGGCCTGTGGACTGAAAGGTCCCAGGTTCAATTCCAATCAAGGGCATATATCCTGCTTGTGGGCACATCCCCTGTAAGGGGCGTGCAGGAAGCAGCTCATCGATGTCCCTCTCTCATTCTAACTCTCCCTTCCTTTCTGTTAAAAATCAATAAAATATATATATATATTTTTTTTTTTAAAAAAAGAAAGAATATATATTAGCTGCTTTGGGGTGAAATGCTCTGAAGAAATCAATTACATCCTTTTGATTTAGTGTGTAATTTTCTTGTTAATTTTCTGTCTGGAAGATCTACCCATTTATGTCAATGGGGTGGTAAAATCCACAATTATGACTGTTTTACTGTGGAGGTCTTTCTTTATATCCATCAAGAATTGCTTTACCTATTTAGGTGCTCCTATGTAAGGTGCAAAAATGTTTACAACAGTTTTATCCTCTTATTTGATTTCTCACTTTATCATTATGTACATTATGTAGTATCCTTAGCCTCTTACTATATATAGCCTTGCTCTTAAAGTATATTTTGTCTGATATAAATATTGCATAGTAGTATTTTTAATTTCTTTCAAGACAGGTTTTTTTTTGTTTGTTTGTTTGACTGTTTTTTTGTGTGTGTGTTTTGTTTTGTTTTTAATCCATAACTTGGATAACTCTTGCAAGAGGGATAGCTTCTGGCCTATCTCATTTTTTCAGCATGCCTTACTCACAAAGCTTAATCATTTTTAGATTTGTATTTAAAACTAGAGGCCAGTGTACAAAATTCATGCATGGCTAGGGTTCCTAGTCCTGGCCAGCAATCAGAGCCAGCAGGGGCCTTCCTTCCTTGGCTGCTATCTGGGGCCTCACTTCCCCTGCTGCTAGCTGATGGCCGAGGCCTCCCTGAATTCTGTGCTGCCTCCTGGTGGTCAATGCACATCATAGGGACAATCAGTCTCCTGGTTAAATTCCAATGGGAACAATTTGCATATTAGATTTTATATACATGGATAAAATATGTACAACTCTTTCACTTGAAAACTTAGAGGCTATTACAGGGATATTAACTAAATTCCAATATTATTGTGTCTCAGGGAATAGGAAGGCCCAAAGAGAGGAAAGGAGATTGGGGAATAGTTAGTTGTTGGAGCAGTCAGAATACAAGACAGTACTTATTGATCAAGTTTGCATGCTTATGTGGGTATGTTTCATGACACCCCAAACAATTACAATAGTACTCCAGATCACCCAAATAAATATAACACTAATAAAAATATTTTTTAAAATATATTTTATTTATTTATTTTTTATAGAGAGGAAGGGAAAGGGATAGAGAGTTAGAAACATCGATGAGAGAGAGACATCAATCAGCTGCCTCTTGCACATCCTCTACTGGGGATGTGCCCGCAACCAAGGTACATGCCCTTGACAGGAATCAAACCTGGGACTTTTCAGTCCACAGGCAGATGCTCTATCTACTGAGTCAAACCGGTTTCAGCACTAATAAAAATTTTGAAATATTGTGAGAATTACCAAAATGGAGGAAAATATTTCTTGGGTTATGATTGACAGGTTATAAACAGATTAGCCATGTTTCTTGCATTACATGTAATGTTGGCCTAAACTAAAAATGGAAAACAATTTATTTTACATTAATATTTTTATAACATAATATGTTGTTTTATTTGGGATTTATTTTGATTAGAAATGATGCCATGTAATATTCAAAGTATTTTTGCCAACTTCAATCAAGTGTATGTATACATAAGAACTTAAATTAGAAATGGTTGATGTCCAAGGATATTTCTATTCTACCAGAATTTAGGAAAGAAAAACAAAAAGGTTCTGCCTAATGTTGAAGGAGTTTAGTACCATTATTTCTATAATAATGCTGCCAACCACTCCAACCAAGACTTTATATTGAGAGTCCCATTTTATACCTAAATATAAGTCTGGCATCTTCTTATTTTGCTAATAGAATGGAATGTTCAAGTTTGTTTATCAAGTTATGAATATGAAAGGGAATGTATTTAGTCTATCTTATTATTGTTACAGCTGCAATGCAGAGAGCAGTGAACAACTGTTTTCTGGTAATTGCATCATTTTTTTTTCTTTCTTACTATATAGGTTCAAATGGTAATCACTTTGAAATTCTAGAATAAAATGCTGATACATAGGGGTCTTGCCATAACCATGAAATATCATTTGCCTTTAGTATGTGTCACTTAATTAAAATAGCATCTGAAATAATAGAAGGAGGGTGCTGAACACTCTAAGAAACAAATGCTGCAAAGAAGCTGTGGTGTCTGTGGTTAGACCAGTAATATCATTTATTAATTTATGGATTTCTGTAGCCATGTATCAGAGTGCTTTATGACAACAAAACTAACAATATAGCCTTGAAAACACTAAAACTCTAAGAAGGTATACTCTCCTTAAACAAACAATAGCAGTAATGCCCCTTTGATTTGATAAAAAAACAAAAAACAAACAAAAAAATTCTCTAGAAGCTCTGAGCTTTTTGACAAATGCCACATCTAGATTTTTAAATTCTCAGGGAAATTAAATTTCCTGAGATGACCTTGGATCAATTTTAAAAGAAGAAAAATGGTAATCCTTTAAGCCACAGTCCAGTTTGCATTAGCACAGTTTATTTTAAGCCTTAGTGACTGTATTTCCCAAATCACTTTTATAAATATGTCCAATATTTCTATCAGCTGCCTATAAATGTACCTGTCAATTTTGTCCACATTAAATAAATAAAATACATTTTCAACTCAGAGTAATTTTTTTAAAATCTTTCAATAAAGGGTAAGTAGTGTCTTTTGGCTTATCCTTTTTAAAAATCTGGATGTATTCAAAGCTCAGGGAAAAATAAAAGTGGAAAGAAGTTATTCTGTTTTAAAAAATTAAAGAATTCATTGAAAAATAAGTACATTTAACATGAAGGTTATTTAACTCTGTGCAATAGTTATAGCTGAAGACATTCTGTTTTTATTTATTTATTTATTTATTTTATTTTTTATGTATTGGGAATTTAATGACCGTTGTCTTCCCAAAGGTTATTCATGATGTTGTGATATATCTTTCCTCCTATGGATTCTAAAAATGCAATCCAGATAAGCAATTATTTAATAATCCAAAAGTAAAAAGGAAAAGAACATCTCTGTTGGCTACCACTGAAAATAAATGTACTATTTCAAATGCAAGATTAAAATGACATATCTTTTCAAATTTTATTTCAATATTTCTTTCACTAAAATTATTAAGAATGGCATGAAAAAAATTCTATAACATTAAAGTGCCAAGGAGAAGAAGATGGAGTTGTGGGAAAGCAAAAAAAACAAAAGAACCTATAACTGCATATATTGAAATACCAATACCTGTAAAATTTGAAGTTTATTAATAAGTATATTCTTTAGAAAGTTGGTTAAAGATATGTTTGAAACATCTTTTTAACAAGCATGAAAAATAAAAATATGCCATCTTCTTAAGCATTAGAGACAAAAGTTGTCTTCAAATGTAAAGACAATATCTACTCCCTTACTTAATTTTCTGATTTCTGCACCCTGCAAAAATATTGTATGAATAAATTAGGAGTAGAGATTTAAAAAATCATCAAACAATAAACTGTTTTTATTTTAATTTTGTCAGCTTCTTTATTTTAGTTTAATGAAAAAAATGGCTTGGAAAATAAAAACACTTGATTTCTGTTTCCATTTACTTTTTATTTGGTAATAAACACCATCATCCCCATAAAATTAATTCAATTTCATTTAACATATACTTATTGTTCGGTGTGTTTTTTCCCCAGCTTTTAAGACACTGCAAGAACTGGGTGGGGGCACCTGGAAAAACAATTAGATATGGCATTAACTATTGCCCTGAAGCTCATTAGAAAGGTAAAATAAGTGACAGTTATAAAATAATATGACAAGTAAACTAGCTTGTCTACTACTATTGGAATAATCTATGTTGATAGTTGAACAGTCTCTACTAATAATGACACTTATCTTTACGAGAAGGACTTCCCATGACAAGAAGATAAATCACCTGGAAACAAGTCCTCTGAGGAAATTGGACAGCAGATTTCTAAAGCATGCCCATTTGAAATAGAAAATTTCAATTTTACATGAGACTGAAGTAGAAAGTGTATCTACCTGAATTAAAAGTTTAAAGAAAAAGATAATTTCATCTAAGGTCAAATTCAAAAATGTAGAAAGGCCAAATAGAATCACTTAAAATAGGACTGAAATATTCTTGTAGTCTTGTGCAGGACATAAGCAGAACATGTGCTAGGAGTCAGCAGGTTAGACTTTTATATGAATAGTGCACTTACTATCAGTGCAATCCTACAGGAGCCTCTTCAATATCTAATGATCAATTCCCTTAATAATGGAATACCTTAAACATTGAATAATATCTGTCACTTTAGAGAGTTGGGTGAAGTATCAGTGCAAAGTACTTGGTACATAAGAAAAAGTGGAGTAAATTAGATGTAAGCTATGGAACAAGACATCAAGTTTTTCATATTTCCATAAGTCATTTATTTTTTAAAAGCCAATTTTGATGTAAACAAGACCAATTCTCTTCATGAATCAACTGTAAGCAATCATATATAAAAGACCAGATTGCTTGTCAATATAGAATGGAGAACATTAGAGGGAAAATGATCATTTGGAAAAGAAAAAATGGCAACTGATGTTCAGTTTTGTGTCACTGTGTATGATGGATAAGTTAAGTCCTCTGACTAATGAACCAAGTCTTTCTCTTGGCCAGAACTAATGAATTAAGATGTTTTTCACATTTGATATTGTAATGTCTGAAATAGACATGGACCTTGATGACACAAATTAAATAATGGTCATGTTAAAACCTTACATGAAATCATTGATCCTTTTTTAAAAACGATTGTTGAAAGAACATAGTGGGTGGGGTTAATGGATTTAACTAAGAGACAATAGTTTTGGAACATAAGAGTTTTGTTTTGCTGTTTATTTTCCTCCATTGTGGGAGGGGGGGAAGGGTCACAATTAAAACCAGGATTACAGCTTGATAATATTATTAATATAATTTCACTATACACACAACAGCTTTTGTTCAATATTTACTTTTATCATCTCAAATGATAATCTAATGAGAGTAATATTATAGGGAATGCTATTCTATATGAACAAGAAAGTGTAAGAGTAGTATAATACTGAGTGATAAAAGATTATCTGAGAAATATGGAACAGTGAGATACAGCAGGACATCTGATGAATGAGACACTGAATCTTAAAAGTGACTCACAAACTTTTCTTAGCACTATTCAGGGGGTATTTCAACATCAAAGACACCTGGACTATAGATATCCCTTTTGTTAGTATTGTATTCTATTATATATGCACTATAGTCATTACAAAGATGGGAAAAACCAAAAGAGGATGAGCAATGCTATCATGCTATCAAACATTCCTTGACTTACTATTACTTATTTATGTGGCCAAAGGCTTCCAGGAAAAAGTACTTACTTTAAATTGTTCCTGAAACTTTCCTGCCAAATTCCAAAAGTCCCCCTATGTATTAGCATTTAGGACCATATGGCAGCTGGTCAAAAAAAAAATCAGACTTTAGTACAGAGAATGCTGTTCAGTGAATGTTTGCAGCAAGCATTCTTAGTATTCCTTTTCAGCATATGTAAATACCCCTCCCATAGCTAAAAAGAGGAAAAGCTACTGAAAAAATACATATGGTACTTTATGTGGAAGGCATTTTTTAAATTTTTATACATGATAACTCATGTAATATTCATTAAGAAATGATTAATGAAAATTTAGGTAGCATAATTACTATGCCCATTTTACACACGATAAAATAAAATACACAAAGAAGTTTAGAAATTTGCCAAATTACAAAGTTGGCGGTGACTGACCTGGGTTACAAATTAAGCAGGTGGGTTTCAAAGTCATTGCTTTTTATTTTATTTTATTGTGTTACATGTATACATAACTCCCCATTGCCCCCCTCCCCTCCCAGGCATACCCCAACCTCCCAGTGTCTTGTGTTCATTGGTTATGCTTATATGTATGCATACAAGTCATTTGGTTGATCTATTATCCACCCCACCTCTCCTTAACCTTCCTGCTGTAATTGAGTCTGTTTGATGCTTTACTGCCTCGGTATTTATCCTTATGTTCATCAGTTTATAATGTTCTTCATTATCTACAAATGAGTGAGATCATTGACTGGCTTATTTCATTTAGCATAAAGCTCTCCAGTTCCATCCAGGTTGCTGCAAATGATAAGAATCCCTTCTTTTTAATGGCAGCATAGAATTCCATTGTGTAGATGTACCATAGTTTTCTGATCCACTCATCTGCTGACAGGCACCTAGGTTGTTTCAAATTATAGCAATTGTAACTTGTGCTGCTAGGAATATAGGGTGCATAAATCCTTTCTGATTGGTGTTTCTAAATTCTTAGGATATATTCCTAAGAGTGAGATTGCTGGGTCAAATGGGAGTTCCATTTTTAGTTTTTTGAGGAAACTCCATACTATTCTCCACAGTGGCAGCACCACTCTGCATTCCCACCAAAAGTGCACAAGGGTTCCTTTTTCTCCTCATCCTCAACAACACTTGTCTTTTGTTGCTTTGCTGATGATTGCCATTCTAACAGGTGTGAGATTGTATCGCATTGTCATTTTGATTTGCATCTCTTGGATAATTAGTGACTTTGAACATGATTTCAAGTGTCTCTTGGCCTTCCTTCTGTCGTCTTTTGAAAAGGTTCTATTTAGGTCAATTCCCATTTTTTTTATTGGATCATTTATTTTCCTTTTATTAAGTTGTATAAGTTGGCTGTAGATTTTGGAGAATAACCTTTACCAGTGATATCATCTGCAAATATGTTCTCCCATACAGTGGGCTTTCCTATTATTTTGTTGATGGTTTCTTTTGCTGTGCAAAAGCTTTGTACTTTGATGTAGTCCCATTTGTTTATTTTCTCTTTAGCTTCCATTGCCCTTGGGGCAGTATTAGTGAAGAAGTTCTTTTGGAATATGTCTGAGATTGTGCTGCCTGTGGATTCCTCTAGTATTTTTATGCTTTCCCATCTAATGTTTAAGTCCTATATTCATTTTGAGTTTATTTTTGTATTTGGTGTAAGGTGGTGGTCCAGTTTCATTTCTTTGCATGTATCTGTCCAATTTTCCCAATTCCATTTATTGAAGAGGCTGTCTTAACTCCATTGTATGTTCATGCCTCCTTTGTCAAATATTAGTTGAGCATAGTGGTTTGGGTGGATATCTGGATTCTCTATTCTATTCCATTGGTCTATATGTCTATTCTTGTGCCAGTACCAGGCTGTTTTGAGAACAGTTGCTTTGTAATATAGCTTGAAATCTGGTATTGAGATCCCACCTATTTTATTCTTCTTTCTCAGGATTGCTGTGGCTATTTGTGGTCTTTTTTTTTGGTTCCAGATGAATCTATGAAGAACTCTTTCTAGGTCTGTGAAATATGTTGTTGGTATTTTAATGGGTAGTCCATTGAATCTATAGATTGCTTTGGGTAGCATGGACATTTTAATGATGTAGATTCTCCCAATCTATGAGCATGGTATGCTCTTCCATCTGCTTACGTCTTCCTCTATCTCTTTTTTCAGTGTTCTATAGATTTCTGCATATAGGTCTTTTACCTCCTTAGTTAGGTTTATTCCTAGGTATCTTAATTTCTTTGGTGCAATGGTAAATGGGATTGCTTTTTTCGTTTCTCTTTCTGTAATTTCACTATTAGTGTATAGAAATGCCACAGATTTCTTGACATTAATTTTGTATCCTGCTACATTGTTGAATTCATTTATTAACTCAATTATTTTGGGATGGAGTCATTTGGGTTTTTTATGTACAGTATCATGTCATCTTCAAATAAGGACAGATTTACTTCTTCTTTTCCAGTTTGGATGCTTTGATTTCTTCTTCTTGTCTAATTGCAATGGCTAATACTTCCAGTACTATGTCCAACAGGAGAGGTGAGAGTGGGCATCCCTGTCTTGTTCCTGTTCTTAGGGCAAATGGTTTTAGTTTTTGCCCATAGTGTATGATGTTAGCTGTGGGTTTACCATATATGGCTTTTATGATGTTGAGGTATGATCCATCTATTCCTACCTTGCTGAAAGTTTTTATCAAGAAAGGGTGTTGTATTTTTGTCAAATGCTTTTTCTGCATCAATTGATATGACTATGTGATTTTTATCTCTCAATCTGTTTATGTAATGTATCATGTTTATTGATTTGCAAATATTGTATCATTCTTGCCTTCCTGGGATGAATCCTACTTGGTCATGGTGTATTATTTTTCTGATGTACTGCTGGATCCGATTTGCAAGAATTTTGTGGCGGATTTTGGCATCTATGTTCATGAGAGATATTGGCCTATAATTATCTTTCCTTGTGTTGTCTTTATCTGGTTTTGGTATTAGGGTAATGCTGCCTTCATAGAGCGTGTTTGGAAGTGATCCTTCTTGAATGTTTTTGAATAGTCTGAGGAGGATAGGTTTTAATTCTTCCTTGAATGTTTGGTAAAACTCTCCTGTGTAATGGTCTTTTCTTTCCTGGAAGCTTTTTGATGACTTCTTCAATTTCTTTGATATTTATTAAACTATTGAGATGTATAGATTCTGTCTGATTGAGTTTTGGTAAGTAGTATTTTTCTAGGACTATGTCCATTTCTTGCAGGTTGTCCAATTTGTTGGAATAGAGGTGTTAAGAGTATTTTTTAACATTCCTTTGGATTTAGGTGGGGTCCTCTTTCATTTTTAATTTTGTTTATTTGGGTCTTCTCTCTTTGCTTCTTGGGGAGCCTGGCTAGAGGTCCATCAATCTTGTTTATCTTTTCAAAGAAGCAGCTCATGGATTTGTTGATCTTTTGAATTGTTTCTTTGGTCTCTATGTTGTTTATCTCCACTCTGATCTTTACTATTTGCTTCCTTCTGCTTACACTGGGCTTTTCTTGTTGCTCTCTTTCTAGCTCTTTGAGTTGTAGGGTTAGGAAATTTATTACCATTGTTTCCTGTTTTTTGCAGTAGGCTTGTAAGGCTATGAACTTCCTTCTCAAGACTGCTTTCACTGTGTCCCATAAATTTTGTATCATTGTGTTGTCATTGTCATTTGTTGCCATGATGTTTTTTATTTCTCCCTTGATCTCTCTGGTTACCCAGTCATTGTTTAATAGCATGCTATTTAGTCTCCATGGGTTTGATTTCTTTATATTGTTTTTATTGTAGTGGATTTCCAGTTTTATGCCACTGTGGTCTGAGAAAATGCTTGATATGATTTCTATCTTCTTGAATTTGAAGAGAATTTTCCTATGACCCAACATATGGTCTATCTTTGAAAATAACACATGTGCACTGGGGAAGAATATATATTATGTGGCTTTGGAGTGAAATGTTCTGAAGATGTCAGTTAATTCCATCTGGTCTAATGAGTCATTTAGGATTGATGTTTCTTTGCTTATTTTTGTTTAGAGGATTTGTCCAGTGATTACAGTGGGGTATTAAAATCTCCTATTATGATTGTATTTCTGTCAATCTTTCCCTTGATATCCTCCAGAGTTGTTTTATGTATTTAAGTGCTCCTATATTGGGTGTGTATATGTTTACCAGAGTTATTTCTTCTTTTTGGATTGTTGCCATTATGAAGTGGCCTTTTTTTTATCTCTTGTTATGTCCTTCACTCTGAAATCTAATTTGCCCGATATAAGTATTGCAACCCCTGCTTTTTTTTTCATTTCCATTTGCCTGAAATACCATCTTCCATCCCTTCACCCTTAATCTGTGCACATCTCTTTTTCTAAGGTGGGTTTCCTGTAGACAGCAGATATATGGATCATGTTTTCTTATCCAATCAGGTAGCCTATGTCTTTTGATTGGAGCATTTAATCCATTACATTTAAAGTTATTATTGAGAGGTACTTATCTGTCACCATTTTTAGTCTTTACCCCTGAGTTCCTTCTTCACTTCCTATTTCTTTTCTTTTCTTTTCTTTTTTTTTACAGCAGACCCTTTAACATTTCTTGCATTGCTGGTGTGGTGGTAATATATTCCCTTAGTCAATTTTGTCTGTGAAGCTCCTGAATTCACCTTCAATTTTGAATGAAAGCCTTGCTGAGTACAGTATTCTTGGATTCAGACCCTTCCTTTGCATGACTTTGTATATTTCATTCCATTCCCTTCTGGCCTGGTGAGTTTCTATTGAGAAATCAGTTGCTAGTCTTATGGGGGTTCCTTTGTAGGTAACTTTCTGTTTCTCTCTGGCCGCTTTTAAGATTCTTGCTTTGTCGTTGGTGTATGCCAATTTAATCATAATATGCCTTGGTGTTGTTTTTTGGGGGTTCATTTTGCTTGGGACTCTGTGAGCTTCTTGGACTTGAATATTTTTTTTTTCTTTTCTATATTAGGGAAGTTTTCTGTCATTATTTCTTCAAACAGGTTTTCTATTCCTTGCTCAGTTTCCACTCTTTCTGGAACCCCAATTATGCAGATGTTGTTTTTTTTCGTGTTTTCCCAATGTTCCCTTAGGCTCTCCTCTTGCTTTTTATTTATTTTTTTTCTAGAAGCTTCTGTACGTGGGTATTGTTTCCTACCTTGTCTTCTAGCTCAGTGATGCGGTCCTCTGCTTCTTCTAGTCTACTTTTGATGCTTTATATTGAGTTCTTTATAGCAGTGATGTCATTTTTCATTTCTTCTTGATTATTCTTCATTTCTTCTTGCTTTTTCTTCATTTCCTCTTGGCTCTTCTTCATTTCCTCTTGGCCCTTACTCATATTGTCGATTTTGTCTTCCATTCCTTTCAACCACCTTATGACCATTTCTCTGAATTCTTTCTCTGGCAGGTCTATTTCTGCTTCTGTTTTCTTTACTCCTTAATGATACCTTCTTTTCTGTCATATGCGGGCTGTTTCTTTGAATAACCATGGTCTTTCTTCTCTGGGTGTCTGGTTATATAGTTCTCTCTCCTATGTTGATTCAAAGGCACAAACTACAACACAACCAGGTACAACACACAAGGCACTGAACAGAAATGTATTCACAATGTTAATAACCACAAATAAGGTGACCACCAATGAAAGACAAATTAGAGGTAAGTAGGGAAAGAATAAGAGAAAAATGAGGGGAAAAAAGAAAAGAAAGAGTGACGAAATCAAATTGGGAGAAGGGAGGGGAAAAAAAGAATAAATAAATAAATAAATAGAAAAAATAAAAAAAAAGAAGAAGAAGAATAAAAACGCAAGAAAAAAAAAGTCAGAGAGAAAAGAAAGAGAATAAGAGTGAAATGCGGAAGAAATTATAGATGTGAGGAGAAAACTCCAATAGAACAGCCACTAATCCCGACAAATGCTGGCTACAAGTACCTGGAGATTAATACAAAGTACAAATAACAACTAATATCAAGGAAGGTGAGGGAAAAGAGAGGTAAAAAATAAACCAAAACAAAGCACACAAAAATCAAAATAAAACAAGTAGAATAAGCAAAAAAAGTATAAAAAACTGATATGATCAGAGTTCAAGCAAACTACAACAAAAGGACATAGAGAAAAACAATTTTTTCCATAGTGAAGACAGGAAGAAAGAGGTTTCTATGGCCTTGGAGTAGGGGATTTTAAATTAGATATATAAGTGGGGTGAAATTTTAACCATATAAAGAGAAAGAATAGCATCTAAAGTTGGAAAAGAGAAAGAGAAACAAGACAACAAAATAGGGAAAGTTTGGAAGAGAGTATTGGCATAAAGGTAGAGTTGAGATAGAGTAAAATTTTGCTAAAGGAAAGATGAAAATAGAATGTAGATTTCTAATACCAAAGTAAAATAAAGAGAAAAATGACACTTGTCTTTGTTATTTTTTTTCCAAAAAGGTAAAATAGTAGTAGTAATAATACTAGTTGAAAATAAAAATGTAATAATTAAAAAGGTAAAATCAATTGAGGAGAAAATAAAAAAAATAGTTTTTTAAATTAAAATATGCAAAAAATAAAAATAAAGAAATAGAATGGGCAGTAGTGGAGGTCATTCACTTCCACTATTGTTCTATTTGGCACTCTTGTTTCCCAGTTGGGAGGATATTGCAGTTCCCTGTGTTCCACTGCTGAGGTGTTTCTTAATTTCTTTATTCTTTTGTGATTATACTAGAGCCAATTTTGAGTCAACCACTGGGTGGCAGTGTTTTGGAATTGACCTCTGAGACTAAGCACAGGCCCTCTCTAGCCTGTGCTTAGATCCTGCTACTCTGTGGTTCTCAATACCGTTTTGTGAGGATGGGTTGCCCCAGAGCTGATTCTCTGATGGTTATTCTGTGCTCAAATCCCCAGGTGTGAGAAAGACAACCTTCCCCTGCAATCTCTCAGGATATCTCCAATTGTGTGATCCTTTGTATTGGGCTGAGCAATCGGAAGCCAAGGTCTGAAGAGGAAAGAGTGTTGTCTGTGCTCTCTCCCTTCCCTGCTCCTGTTCAAGCAGCCGGGACACATAATAATTCTCAGGCTGTCCTTCTGCCTCAGATCAAAAATGGTTTGTTTTATAGAGCTCCCCTCTGTTAATTGCACAGAGAGCCCCCTTCCACATTTAAGGATCACACCCAGCCCCACATCCGTGGACCTCTCCAGAAGTAGCTTTCCCCCAGTCCAGTTCCCACAGTGTGTGTGTCTCTGTTCTGTGGGGCAGGAGACCTCACCCTATCCCAGGCGAAATCTGACCTTTCCATGTGGCATGTGCAGCTCCTCTGAGTCCCAGTGTCTGCCGATTGGAGAGCATTGTTCTGGGTCCCCCAGCTGTTTGGTGGGTGCTGCAGCTAGCTTTTCAGACCCCCGTAGACATCCACTTCCCCCTGAAAGATGGCATGGTCCCATTGTTGTGTTAGAATTGTCTCTCTCTCTCTCAAAACACACACACACACACACAAAACAAACAAACAAACAAACAAACAAAAAACTAACTTGTCATCTTGATTCTTTTTATCCCATGGCTAGACCAGTAATGGCTCTATTTCATTAAGATTATCAATTTTTTTCTTAATTGAATAACTTTCAATACAGAGTTGATAGAATAGCATCATTCTAGTTCCTCTGACATGGATTCACTTACATTAAATAAGAATCTATGCAGAAAAATACTACTCAAAATATTACTCTGAGATTATGACACAAGAGGCATATAGCTATGTGAGATTAAGGTGACTTTACTAACAGCCTCTCGTGGGATCTGATTCCTACCTACCTAGGAATGATGCTTCAGTATTTTTTTATACCCTCCTAGAAAAGTTGAAGAGGGGCAGTCTACATATTTTTCTATGGACAATTTCCCCTACTTATTTAAAAGCAATATATAAAATCTGTTAGGAAGCCTCAGTTGACCTATTCCTGAGCAAATAAACGGGAGAGCATCTCTGACTTTCTACATTCTTGTCAATTATCTTTTCCTTTTTAGTTTCATATCAAGACTTCTCTACATTCTCAGTAATCACTGAATCTCTCATTACTGAGGAAAGTACAGAAATTGCTGTCTTAGTTTCATTGTTTAGCCATATTATTGGCTTTCTGGACTGATCCTCACTTATTGATTATACAGTTGTTACTGTTGATTTAGCTTTGTAGCATTGTAGCTTTTCTTTAGTAAACCAGATAAACTGCTTTTTTAAATAAAAACATGTTGCACTAATTTATCTCAATTGTAACCTAAAATTTTAATAGGTTATCTCTTATGTACATGAAAGGTAGTATTTTTACTGTGTTCCCCTCTAACTTATGTTTCCTATCACTATTCATCTATTTTATTGGTGCATTTTCTTCATAATTTCTTAAAGGTAATGTATTCTTAATTTCTAATGACATATTTAGAAAATGTATGCTATTGTTTCCTTTATTGACTTGAGTATTTCTTACTTCATGCTCGATTGGGTAGTTTTAAAAAATTATATTCTTATATTCCCAAGGTTATAGTGTAATATCCTGTTTAGGAAACACTAAGTTGATTTATTTACTTCATCATTCCTGATCTATTCATGATTATTCTCTATTCCTCACATAAACCACATCAGTATACAGATTGTTTGAATTATTTGTAAACTTGCATTTTCTCCTTTCATTGCTCTCACTTATAACAATATCAGATATATTACTTTTTCTAATACATATGCATGGTTCAAATTGATATTCACTCTTTTTTAATCTCCAAATTTACGTTTGATTACCACTGTCATCTTAAAATTAATAGCTTAGAGTGGTAGAATCCTTCTCACTTTTAGGTATGCCTAAATTGCATTTATTTTTTTTTACCATTTCATCTTTTATCCATATAATGGCATTTTTAACTCCCTTTCATATGAAATATCATGAAATCAAAAGTAATGCATTTGGCAATTGGCACCTGACATCTAAGTTGCCAGATAGCTAGATGTGTACCCACATTCTGGTTTTTCATTAGATACGCATTTTATACATTTTTGAGATTCTACTTATTATAAAGTTAATTAACGGTGGGCAAGTATCTCTGGAGAAGGTCATATATATATATATATATATGGTTTTCCATGTCAGTGGTTTAACCACAATCCTGTAATTAAACATGTTTTACAATGATAGTTATATGTGAATCTCCTATCTTTTAAAATTATAGCATAGGGAACAATAAAGATTTAAAATTCAAATATTTTGTAACTTACATTGAATACTTTTATTTGTAAGCTTCATAATTTATTTACTAAAGGAGCTAGCTCAGTTGTAAAAAATAGTCCCTCTGGAAGTACTGTGAAGTTCCTGTTAAAATGAAAGAAATAAGTGCTTTTAATTGATCAATAAATTTATTACTGCTCATTTCCTGTAAATAAATGTATTTATCTTTCTGTAATGTGGGTATTTCTTTCTCAGACATTAAAATTGTATTAGTTATTGTGGCCTCTGAAATATGGTTTTTTCCTTGATGAGTGGCTGCTTTGTGAAAAAGTTATTATTTTATTCTAAACCCTACCTGGTTTGACTAAGTAGATAGAGTATAGGCCTGTGAACTGAAGGATCCCAGGTTTGATTCTGATTAAGAGCAGGTACTTCCTACCTTAGTTGCAGGCTCAATCCCAGCCCTGGTCAAGGCACTTGTGGGAGAAAACCAGGCACAAATCTCCATAGTGCCTGGCCATCCTCCTTCAAACTGTGGCCTAAAAAGCCTGGCTAGTGTTGCTCAGTAGTTGAACATTGACATAGGAATCAAGAGGTCACCAGTTTGACTCACAGTCAGGGCACATGAGAAAAAAATAAAATATAAAAGTTCTTCCAAAAGGAAAGGTTTTTTTTTTTTTTTTTTAATTTCAACTTTTTTAGTAGTCTCACTCATCAGTGATTTTCTTCCTCCGTGATTAGAATAGAAAAGAATCTATTGGCAATGCAATCTTTTTTTTTTAAATGAAGTTAGTTGAAAAATCATCTGAATTAATCATTTTTATGACTTCTTTGTAATAGTGACTCTACAATGTTGCAAGTAATGACATAGGAAATTCTGGAATAAGACATTTGCTGAAAAAAGTATAACAGATTTAAAGGAGTATAAGATCCATATATACTTGCTGGAGCAGGGGCAGGGCTGACCAACTAACCTTCTATGGGCCCTCACCCTGATTAATCTCCACCACTCTGATTGGCCCATGGTCCCTCCCCCTGTCTGGCCTCACCCTCGAATCCCCACACACAACAATAGGGGGGGTGGGGGGATCCGCCCAGTCAACCTCCCATGGCCCCTCTTCCCAGCTGGCCTGGCCCCTCCACTCCAAATTGGGGGAGGACTGGCTGACCAACCTCCTGCAGCTTCTTACCCCAGCAGGCCTAGCCTGATCCACTCAAATTGGGGCAGGGCTGGCTAGATCCTGCTTGTGCACAAATTCATGCACTGGGCCTCTAGTAGAATTATAACTTGTGATATTGAGTGAGAGAGAAAGAATGTGAAATAATTAAGTGATAATAAAAACACAGAAAAAGAAAATGTTGTTGGAGTTAACTAGTAAATTCTAAGTAGAGTAGTAATTTCTGGATGATGTCACTTTTCATAAGCATTAGGATAAATCAACTCTTTGATAAAGAAAATAGAGAAATACGAAGAAAAAAAGACATACAAAAAACAAAACAAAAAACAAACAAACAAACAATTCCAACAACCTGAATAATGGTTTTGAATTTACCCAAGTTAGATAATGAAAAAGACTACTTTTTTGGGTGGGTAAACTCTACGCTCATCACCATAGTCTCCATAGCTAAGAGATAGTCTTTAAAAGCTTATATCTTGCCCTAACCAGCTTGGCTCAGTGGATAGAGCATCAGCCTGTGAACCGAAGAGTCCCAGGTTCAATTCTGGCCAAGGGCACATGCCTAGGTTTCGGGCTCGATCCCCACTAGGGGTTGTGCAGGAGGCAGCCGATCAATGATTCTCTCTCATCATTGATGTTTCTATCACTCTCTCCTTTTCCCTTCCTCTCTGAAATCAATAAAGAAATATATTTTAAAAATAAATAAATAAATAAAACCTTATATCTTATATTTAAATACTGCCAGTGAATATGATTTAAGGTGTTTCTTCCTTTGAGATAGTTTATTTTAGAAAGATGAGAATATAATAGACGGCTTAAGAAAGGGCTTATGCCTTGAGGATACAATTAGTGAGAAGTTTCCGCACCTGAACTATGATTGCCTCCTCCTTTTCCTTTGCATTGTAGGTGGCAGCATTTTCTCTTTATAAACAAAAATATTTTAATGTTATTTACATGAGCATATTTAGGTTGCTGACATATTAATGAAAAGAATATAAATATTTTGTTATTTTTTTCTCAAAGATATAAAGCAACATATGGAACATCAATATTCTTAATAAAACATTACTCAGTATACAGGAATGTTAAAATGGTTGAATAAAACATGGATTAATTTAATTTATGTTGATTTATGACATTTTATTCTTTAGAAAATTAAACTTACAAATAATTTATAAAAGACATCAATGGGACACAGAACTATTTTATCTGATGAAACTCTGAAAGGAAAAAAGGAGAGATTATTTCTTTTATTTTATCCCAAGTAATTAGCTCTGTAAGAAGCTGAAATGAGAGTAGTTAAGAAGAAAGATGGGGAGGTTGGCTTACATATTACTGATAAAAATATATGATCTGAAAGTATATGTTAGAGAAATCACAAAGTGATGAATTGGAGAATAATATTCTTGCTTTTTTTGTTGACACAGATAACAAATATAATCAAAGATAAACTCATCATAGTCAAACAATTATATATGATTATACTATCACTCGAAATACCTACATTTTATCCTTAGTTCAAATTGTAACTAATTTTCTCTTAAATTTTGTATTGCAAAAAAATGATTCATTCAGATGTGACAGATTTACTTTATTTCATTATAAGTTTAATAATTCATTCTTGTAGTGAGTGCTTATAATTGAAATGTTCAATGCTAGTTTTTGGTATGGAAATATGACTGAATATACTTAAAGAATAGAATAAACCTAAGCATGAAATTTTTAGCCCTTTAAAACATTTGTTTTATCCCCCACATTAATTTTGTCTCTTGATTTTGTTTCTTTTAAATAAAAGATTTTATTGTATTTTGCAATTAAGAGAAGAGCTGGCAAAAGAATAATATCTAAGGACAAATCTTAATTTTTACTCATCTCTTTGAATATAGTACAAATTGTGTGGAAAATATGTTTTTATCTTCCTTCCCCATCCTGTGCTAAGAAAGGTAAGACACACTTAAAAGGGAAGCATATAAAGCCCCGGCTAGGTGGCTCAATTGGTTGGAGTGTCATACCACTAATCAAAAGGCTGCAGGTTTGATCCTCTGTCAAGGAAGATATAGATGTATGGGAGATAAGCAATCCATGTTTGTCTCTCACATTTATGTCTTTCATCTCTATCTCTATCTCTATCTCTATCTCTATCTCTATCTCTATCTCTATCTCTATCTCTATCTCTATCTCTTTCATTCTTTCCTTTCTCCTCTCTCTAAAATCAATAAATATATCCTCAAGTAAGGATTAAAAAAATAATAAGAAATTGGTTATCTATGTAATCATCAATATAATAACAATTCCAGATGAAAACAAAGAAAAAGGAATGGAAACACTGGGGCCTAATCTTATTCATGAAAAACTTTGTCATAGGAAAGATAATATAAAAATTTACAAGTAGATAGAATCCTATGCAATAAATGTATTTTTGTAAGTCTGCAAAATTGACTAGCAAAAACTGAATAATATTTGTCTTCTTCACCTGGTTTCCTCTTTGGCTCTTTAAAAATTGAAATAGTACTTAAACCAATTTTGGATTTATAATTTTCTAGGAATCTGAAATGTAACTTTCAAATAAGTAGGGATTAGTCTGTAAGGACTCTGTATTCTGTGGGAGTATAGGTGTTTTCAGAATATTCTTAAGATAATTGAGCAATAGTATCATGTATATATTCTTTGAATTTCCCCAAACAAAAGTAATACCAGTCATATCACTTGCTTTTTGATATTATTTATATGTAAAATTTGTCAAAGTACAGTTTAACAAGCATTTTATCACCTAGAGGGGGAAAATCTCTCATATCAGAGAAATTTGGATTTTTAAGAATTGTGTCATCATTTTTCATTAGCCAAAGGAAGTCTTGCTCTGTAGCATTTAAATGGCCATCCCGCTCTGCTCCTGATTGGGGTGGTGGGGTGCCAATCTGGGGTGGAACCAAGCAGGGGGAGGGGATGCAGGAGGTTGGCAGGCTGGCCCACCCCTATTGGGGTGGGGGGCAATCAGAAGCAGGGCTGGCTGTGGGCAGATCAGGGTGGTGGGGGTCCATCGAGGATGGGGCTGGAGGGTAGGGGGGAAGAAGGGCCATGAGGGTGAGGTATGGCCAGCCTCCCTGCTCTTAGTCAGGGTGTGAGAGGCCAATCAGAGGCAGGGCCGGCTATGGGGAGGGGCCATGGGATGTTGGCCAGCTACCCCCACCCCCAATCCAGCCAGTTTGCTGGCCACAGTGGGCATGATAGCAACCAGTTGGGTTGTTCTGGCATTTGGATTGCTGGCTTTTTATATATGTAGATTATTTAAAAATTTCCATGTTTGAATATGTTATATGTTTCCATATTTGATGTCCTTAATGAAAGCTCTATCCTTTTCTCAAATATCGTACACATATGCAACCTAGAAAGCTTTTAATTTATATTACTTTTTCAATGAAATTTTATACCTTTGTTACTTTATGTTTGTAGTGAATGTAATGCTTTGAATCTTTGTGTAGGAAACATATTTTTTAGTTTGCTTGAAGTATCAGGAATTTTTGTTTCATTTAGTTATTTGATTACTAAATAATAAAAATTTAATATATTTTTCTCTCAATCTTTAAATATCTTTTTGTTTCTCATATATTATTTTACTACCCATGATTTTTATAAATATTTAATAAAATAAATATGAATTTCTGTCTTGTTAAATTAAAAAAATTGTTTCATTATGAAATATGATGCTTGGATAGGTTTTAGAAAATTACCATTATTTGTTTAAGGACATTCTCTTGTTTTTGGTGTTTTAATATGTAGTTGCAAAGAGTATTTTGATTTAATAATTTTTACATCTTTGAAATTTTTTTATACTACTTTAATTCATTAACATATTACTCAAATTCAATTTTTTCCATTTAGAGTCAATTTTGCAATCATGGGATCAATTCTACTCGGTCATAATAATTCTCCTTTTCTTGTTTTTTACTGTCTTTCTCTCATTAACAATAACATGATGAGGTAACATGACTTTATATTTTTGCACTTGAAATGATCTCCCATAAATTCAAAGAGTAGTTTCTTATGTTAAATATATGGACATTTTATGATCCAAATATATGTCAAAAACAGCAATTATATGAGAAATCTTATGTTGATTCTTGTCTTTGTGGGGGTTCTGCCATTATTTTTCAGTAAACTTGTTCAATAATGGTCCAGGCAGTGAATATTTTAAATTTTGAGGTCCATATGGTCCATGTTTCAACTACTCAAGTCAATTGTTGTAGTACTAAAGCAGCCATAAACTATATAGTAAATGACAGTAGCAGTGTTCCAATGAAACCTTATTATACATACTGAAGTAATCATTTTACAATAACATTTGTACATTTTAATACTGCACTTTTAATAATGAATAGAACATCTAGACAAATATCAAAAGTAAATAGAGGACTTTATTAACACTATAAACTAACTATAAACCACAAACATACATTCCGCACAACAGAAAAACATGTATCTATCTAAAATGCACATGCAACGTTTTCCAAGATAAACCATAAGTTAGGTCATAATACAAGTCTCAATATGTTTTTAAAAATTGAAATTATATGAAGAATGTATTATGATCACAATAGAATAAAATTGAAATCAAAAGCAGAAGAAAAACTGGCAAATGTGTGAAACTAAACAATATAGTCTTAAAAAAATAGGTCAAAGAAAAAAATCAATGTAAAAATTAAAATACTTTGTGATGTATAAGAACAAAATCACAACATAGCAAAACTTATACAATATAACAGAAACAGTGCTCAGCGAGAAATGTCTGTAATTATCTACATTAAAAAAAGAAGAAATATCTCAAATCAATAACCTATTTTTATACCGTAAGGAACTAGATAAAGATTAGGAAACTAAACCCAGAGCAAGCTGACAGGAGATAATAAAGATTAGAGTAGAGATAAACTAAACAGAGAATAGAAAACAATAGAAAGAATTAATGAAACTAAATGCTGGTTCTTTGAAAAGATAAAATCAATATGTCCTTAGCTAGATTAAAAAAAAATAAAGAGTACATATTAATTAAAGTCAGAAATAAATTCAAGGACATTATGACTGACATTACAAAAACTGGAAGGATTATAAGAATACTGGGACAAATTTATCTCAGAATAATTAGATAATCTAGAAGAAATAGAAAAATATTTATAAACACAGAAGTTATATCTGACCCAAATAGGAAATCTAAGCATTTATAACAAAAAAGTTTAAGTAATAAAACATTTTCCAATTGTCCTCATCAGTTTTGCTCAGTGGATAGAGCATCAGCCTGTGGACTAAAGAGTACCAGATTCAATTCCTGTCAAGGGCACATGCCCAGATTGTGGGCTCAATCCCAAGCAGGAGGCAGACAATCAATGTCCCTCTTTCATCATTGATGTTTTATCTCTATCCCAAATTAATAAAAATAAATGGTAATATATAGATAAACACACAACACAAAATAACAAAGCTGACTTCACATTTCTGCTCTCTACTTCTAAATGTTTACCTTCGGGGAAAAACTGACTTTGTGTTATATCAATATATCTTTGATATTTTGAGAATAATAAGCTTGTTTTGCAGGGGCATTACAATTATTACATTACTAGAGGCCCGGTGCATGATATTTGTGCAGGGAGAAGGGGTGTCCTTCAGCCCAGTCTGCTCCTTCTCCAATCTAAAACCTCTTGAGGGAAGTCAGACATCTCTCTCACAATCCAGGACTGCTGGCTCCCAAATGCTCACCTGCCTGCCTTCCTAATTGCCCCTAAAGGCTTCTGTCTACCAGCCTGATCACCCCCTAACCACTCCCTTGCTAACCTGATTGATGACTAACTGCTGTCCTGCCACTCTGTTTGCCCTTAACTGCCCTCTCCTGTAGGTCTGGTCACCCCTAACTGCCCTTTCCTGCAGGCTCAGTAATCCCCAACTTCACTCCTCTGTAGACCTGGTCACTCTTAACTGCCCTCCCCTACTGGCCTGATCCCTCCCAACTGCCCTCCCCTACTGCATCTTGTGGTGGCCATCTGTGTCCACATGGGAGCAGGATCTTTTGATCACATGGGGGCAGTCATCTTGTGTATTGGAGTGATGGTCAATCTGCATATTACTCTTTTTTTATTAGATAGGATAGAGGCCTACTGCATAGTGGGGGCCAGCTGGTTTGCCCAGAAGGATGTCCTAGATAAGAGTAGGTGTACCCTTGGGGCATGGGGTGGTCTGAGCGAGGGGCCTATGGTGGTTTGCGGGCTGGCCACACCCCCTGGTGACCCAAAGGAGGTCCTGATATCTGGGATTTATTTATCTTCTACAATTGAAACTTTGTAGCTTGGAGTGGAGCCAAGACCTCTGCTGCACAGCCATTGAAACTTTGTTGCCTTAAGCACAGGCCTGGGCAGTTGGCTTCCTCCATCACTAGGGGCAAGCCAAGCCTTCCTCCTGCTCTCTCTGTGGGGATAGCTATCTTGGTTGAGTTAGTTTGCATACTCACTCTGATTGGCTGGTGGGGCATGACCGGTGACGTGACTTGTGGGTTTAGGGGAGGTACAGTCAATTTGCATATTACTCCTTTATTAGATAAGATATTTTCAGACTCTGGTAGAAAAGTACCACTTGAGTACCACCTAATGACCACTGTTACCAGCAATGATGCTTAAAAGTTGAACTTCTGTTTTTCTGACACACAGAATCCTCCACTATTCCCTGAATTCACATTACTTCTATTAAACAAAGTTTCTTGAAAGTACTTTTCAAGATCTTGCTATTTTCTATAGCACCTAAATACATTTCTTTTTAAATGTATTTAAACACAATTATGTGCCCCTACTGTGGACAGGGCAGTATTGGATGTTTGGAATACAAAGATGAATTAGAAAGTAAGAAAATAAATGAGAAAAAAATTAATCATAAACTACCCTTCCTACAAAATTCCTTTCCCTGTTTCTAAGCCCCCCCCCCTCTCTCTCTCTCTCTCTCTCTCTCTCACACACACACACACACACACACACACACACACACACAGCAAACAAAATTTTGGTCAACTCTTGACTGGTACAAATTATTTTCAGAATAAATTTCAAGATTATAGCCATGAATATATAGTGCTCCTGAACCATTTATGATTCAACTGTCATACATTTGTATTTTATACCACATATAGAAAATTTATTTAAAAATAATGGCCATGCTACCATGTAAAATGCTTATTATTTTATATTCACTTTGTCCTGTTTTATACCTCTTTGCTCATCTTCTCTCTCCCTAAGAATTTCACTTCTCCACCTTTTAAAATATCATTATTCTCCAGAAATCCTTGTCAAATCTCAGATTTAGACAGCACTTTTTTATTTTTGCCTGTGCTCTCAGAGCACTTGAACATATATCTATCTTAGAATTAATAAATATATAGAAACTGACAGTTGATGTTTCACTTACCATTCTATACTGAAGCTTCAGAGAACTGGAATCATTACTTCTTCCTTCCCTTTTTCTTTTTACTCCTGTCCTCTAGTGCAGTGGTAAGCAAACAATGTTTATAAAGGGTCAGATAATGTACATTTTAAGTTTTGGATGCCACACAAGTTTTATCACAACTATTCAGCTCTATGGTTGTAACATTAAATCGGTAATAAATTAATGAATGAACATGGCTGTATTACAAAAAAACTTTAATTACTAATATAGGCCCACTGTCCTTATGTTGCTGACCCTTGCTGTGGGAACCTCTTTCCATGTCCTGCGTAGTTCAGGGTTCCGGTTCTGAAGGAGGCCGCATGCAAACAAAAAGAGAGACTAGAGAATATTAATTTGGCGATATTTGGGGGGCCAGGAGGGAGCCTTCCTCTAGTGGAAAGGACTACCACTTGCTCTGGCCTTTTTCTCACTTTTATTAAGGCTTTGGGACACACCCCTATCCTTTAGGCAGGAAATAACAAAAACAGAAATTAACATGAAACTAACAGATAGAGGTTACGGTAGCTAACGATGTTTCAACTAAACAGTGAGTAATTAGCTGACCTTTCATAGCAGTTAAAGTTGACCAGCCTTCTGGTTTCCTGTTTACCTCCCTTTAGTGAGAACAATGTTTGGTTTCCGGCACCTTGCTGTAGTGTGGTGCCAGTTATATAGTGCTAAATAATTGCCAAGCATGAATCCCTATTTATTGCAGTGCTAAATGCATACTGTGCCTACTACTTACTCTGTTTCCCTCTGAAAGGGTACTGAACTATAACATCTTGTTCCACTAGTGTTTGGTGTCTTTTCTTAGGATCCCAGAGAAGTATTTGTTGCACTTTGACTTATTAACAAACTTTCCTAATGTCTGATACCGGAATAACATTTTTCTTCCCATACCCAGTTTTTCCATTGATTCTCTGCCCTTTTGAAGTCCCATTGATTCTATTGCCAGCATCCTACATTGAACAATGCCTGCATTTCTTCTCTGTGCCAGGGACTATGAAGCAGAGATAAATTAGATATGGGTCTCACTCCCACAAGACCATGTGTGTCAAGCAGAATGGTAAATATACTCTATTGACTTAAATAATCAAGGAACTTTTTTCTCTCAAACATCAGTAATGTCATGATGGTTTTTGGTTTTTATCGGCTTAATAATGCTTTTAAGAACTCAAACTTTTCCTATGGTCTGTTGTATTCCTTTTTGATAAGATTTCTGTCCTCAGGTTCACAAAACAGCTGCTGAATATCTAGGCATTATATCCACTTCACAGTCGAAAGAAGGGAGAAGGAGACTAGAACACCAGCTTATTTCCATTTATGCCATGGTCTTTATTGCATGAGCTTTATTGAATGAAATTCAAGACGGGGTTGAATGGATATTGAGTGAATTTTCTAAAAGTATATACCTCATCATGCTACTTATATATACTGTTCTGCAAATATGAATGTTTTATTTCACTTGCAAATAGGTCTAAAATTCATAATTTTAGCCAAGTAATTTTTATAATTTTCTTATATATAAATAAATTTAATATAAACGTAATGTTAAATTTGTGCTATATGTTGTCATGTAAATTTGATGTTAAATTAGGACAACTTTGTGTGCAAAGAATCATTTTGTTTATTTAACTTTCACTCTCTTATAACATCTTCACTAGAAGACCTGTTGATACTGAAAGAATTTCTCTTGTTCTACATTAATACTAGCACATTTTTTGTTATAAAATTTCACATAAAGAAAAGTATAGTATATATTCTAATGTTTTATATTTGAAGAATCATACATATTTTCAACTCAGGTATCTATTTATCTTATATTAATATTATTTTTGATCCACTTTTACTTTCATTATGAATAAAAGGCTTTTAGTAAAGAACTAAAATAATTCAATATTAGAGTTAAGGAGATGAAATATTTTACATTCATTTTTTCTTAATGAAATCTTCATGTCTTCATATCTACAGATGCATACTTGAAGAAAATAATTTGATTGTAATTCCATATTTCAAAGACATATTGCATTATACCTCTCACCAACGAATTGTCTACTTTGTGGTAATAATTATTGTTAATTATCAATAATGGGACTACAGTGATGAAATATATGCCATCCCATAACTCTATTGAAAATAACATGGTAGAAAGTAGAAAAAGCTAAAGGGCAAATGAAAATTGTATTAATACCATCTTTCCTATGACTGCAGAGATATCTTAATATTTCTGCCATAGTGTTTTTACTGTTGCTCTTTAGGGATGTATCTATAAATAATTTAATGTTTAGAAAGGACTTATATGAGAATGACATATAAATGCAAAATAATATTACTTTACCTTTAAGGAAGTTTTTTAAAATGCTTAAATTTGCTATAAAAATCTCAACAATTATAATAAATCCCATTAGTACAAATTAAATTGTGTGATTAAGAGAAATAGCAAGTATCAAAATTGTTCATTATAGCAATAAACATTATTTGTTATAGTCCTCTTAAACTCCTAACCCTCAAAGTAATAAATTGTTATATTTAAAATATTGAGTTCTCTTCTTTCATTGATAAGTTTTTTTTTAAAAATCCTTCTCTTGCCAAAACCGGTTTGGCTCAGTGGATGGAGCGTTGGTCTGCAGACTGAAAGGTCCCAGGTTCGATTCTGATCAAGGGCATGTATCCTGGTTGCGGCCACATCCCCAGTAGGGGGTGTGCAGGAGGCGGCTGATCAATGCCTCTCTCTCATCGATGTTTCTAACTATCTCTCTACCTTTCTCTCTGTAGTTAATCAATAAAATATATTTTTTTAAAAAATCCTTTACTTTTTTCATCTTTCTTCACTTGTTCTTTCTGGTTTACCTTTTATTATGGAGTTAATCTGTGACATCGCAAAACTGAACAATTTTCAAAGTAAAAATTAATCTTTGCAAATAAGGTCTTAGATTGTTCTTTCAGGTTATTATAATCAATTTTGATAATATTAAGATAATAAATACTGAAGGAAGATTTATTGGGCTTGAAGCCAACCTCCACTATTTTAATATCCATTATTATCTTAATACAATTTTACACTTACAAAAAAATTCACAGTGTTCTCATATTCACTTAAGCAGATTCCTCTTCTGTTAGTAGGTGGCAAAATCATACCACAATGATCTAAAATAAGAAATTGACATTCATACAATTTTATTATCTAAATTAAAGACTTAATTAGCATTTGTCCAGAGATATATGTTCTTTGTTCTTCTTGTTCCAGGATCCATTGATACGCCCAGATTATACTTCATTATTTCCTTGGTCTCTTCCAATCGGTGATAGCTTCACAGTCTTTCATTTTTCACTTGACAAGGAAAGTAATGGCCAGTGTTTTTTTACGCTTTTTTTTAGAATATTCCTAAATTTGTCTAACATTTTATTTTTATTGATATAATTAACATATAACATGCACAAGCTTAAAGTACTAATTTGATTTGAATATATACTGCAATTTGGTTGCTACCCTAGCATTAGATAACACCTCTACTACATCACATAGCTACCTTTTTTTATGATGAGAACATTTAGGATCTAGTTTCTTAGCAACTTTGAGGTATATAACAAAAGTATTGTTAATTATAACAAAATATACCTTCAATTTTTAGAGTTTATCTTCTAAAAGAGACAGACAAATACTGTATGAGGTCATATGTAAGGAAATCTACAAAGATGAATTTGTAGAAACAGATAATATACTGGTGGTGACAAGAAGGTAGGGAGTAGGTAATTGAGGAGTTGTCTATTATTTTCTTATTATTAGTTTAAGATTATATACTCTTTGGTAAGACTGCCCCAAGAATGACTTGCTTTTCTTGTTGCATCTTTGATGAGGGATTGTGATGATGATATATCTATTTACAGATTATGTTAACCTTAATCACTTGATTAAAGTTGTATCTTCCAGGTTCTCCACTATAAAGTTACTATTTTCCCCCTTTGTCATTAATAAATTTATTGGAAAGATATTTTGAGATTCTGCAAATATCTTAGTTTACTTTTACCCTCTAGTTTTAGTATCCATCAGTGGGTCATGCCTATAACAATTATTATATGGTGTTCATTTCTTTCTTTCCTTCCTTCTTTCCTCCCTTTTCCCTTTATTTTTCTCTTTCCATTTTTTTCTCTTCCTCAGATAAGCTTTACTTTTGATTTTATCTATCTTCATTATAGTCTGCAAATTATATTAATATAGGTAAAAATGTGTCAGTGACATAGTCTCTTGTTAAATTTATCACTACTGGATGGCTCCAAAAAGGTGTTTGTGTATGTGACATTTAAAATTCTGAATAATTTATCAATGAATTCACATAACCACAAAAGCAGGAAATTACTTCAGTTTGTTTGAAAGATGAAACTTGCAGAGTTTGTTAGTTCTAGATTGAACCCATATTGGTGATTCTTTCCATAACATCGGTCATATTCCCTATCTTTATTCTGATCTACTGAAAGATCAATTTGTATGTATTTCTCTTCTGAGTTATCTGCATTTTCTTTGTGTGTGTGTGTGGGGGGAGGGGGGTGTTAGTATTTAAAACTGATGGATTAAACCTATTGGATTAGCATATACAACATGACTATCCAAATACTAAGTTTGTTTGGAATTTCTGATGTTTGAATCATTGAATATCTGACTTTTAATTTTGAGACTAAGATTATATTTTCTATTGAGTTCATAGTTGATTATTTGCAACCAAGCTCACGCTTCAGTTTTTGTCAGTATCATTTACTAATGATTTAATCAATTCAGTACAAAGAATTCTAATTCAGCTGAAACTGGTTTGGTTCAGTGGATAGAGTGTCAGCCTGTGGACTGAAAGGTCCCAGATTCGATTCCGGTCAAGGGCATGTACCTTGGTTGCGGGCACATCTCCAGTGGGGGGTGTGCAGGAGGCAGCTGATCGATGATGTCTCTCTCCCATCAATGTTTCTAACTTTCTATCCCTCTCCTTTCCTCTCTGTAATAAGTCAATAAAATATATTTACAAAAAAAGAATTATAATTCAAATATATATAAAAATTCACTCATAAAATGAAACTTCTGCCAAAACTGGTTTGGTCAGTGGATAGACCTTTGGCCTGTGGACTGAAAGTCCCAGGTTAGATTCTGTTCAAGGGCATGTACCTTAGTTGTGGGCACATCCTCAGTATTGGGTGTGTAGGAGGCAGCTGATCGATGTTTCTCTCTCATTGGTGTTTCTGGCTCTCTATCCCTCTCCCTTCTTCTCTGTAGAAAATCAATAAAATGCTTTATTTTTTTAAATGAAACTTCTTCCTTACTCTGCTTGGTATAGACTAAATATTACCAAAATCATTCTTATCCAACTGGTCTTTCCTACATATATACAGCAAAAATATGGGGGAAAGATTTAACAGGACTAAGATATTTTGATCCACTTCAGTTGTGCTGTACCTTACCTCACAATTTAGGAAATCAATGGCATATCACTGACCCATGAAATAATTGCATCTTCTAATATTTTCACCTTCTGAAATGGGTAAAGCTAATAACCAAAGAGTTTTTTCCCCTCAATTGAGAAATAATTATCTCAGTCTGTATTTCTGAAGGCAAAATAATATTTCCTCAGAGATATAAAGTTATTATTAAACACACTTTTACTATATTAAGATTATTATAGTTTCAAGTAACTGGATTTATTGTGCTATAGATTATATATATAACTGCAAAACTCGTGTATACTCTTCTAACCCAATTAATTAAAAAAAACAAACACACACTATGGACTTCAGTATATAGAGAATTTGGCACTTTATTTTGTTGTTAATATGGTGGGGAATTATCCTCACAGCTTTTGTTATGCTGCCTAGAAACATCTTAACTAACTAGATAAGCATTCTTCTTTAGGATAGAGATGTGGGCTGAAGTAAATACTAAACAAATTGAGTATTAACACACAGGGAGAAAGTAAGATTGATGATCTGACAAAACATGAATTTAAAAAAAGGAACATTGCCAAGATTTTCTTGTATAATTGAAGTCCACATAATTCGAGGCAAAATTAATTTACTGATTCTTATTTGACAACAAAAAAAGAGCTTTCTATTGATTATTTTTTTTAAAATGTGTGTACATGTAACATGGTAAAGCTGCATAATCGGAAACATAGTTGTTTAATCTTAATGGTTTGCATTTAAATTCCAAAATTCCACAGAGACATCTGAACATTTATTTGAAACAAAATGAGTTTGCACTTATTTCTCTAGGTTTCTAGGCATATACAAACATGAAAGATCAATTTCTGTATTAATTAAAGGAAATAACCCTAAAACATTTGGCAACTTTTACTTTGAACACTTGCCAGTTTGCACAGCCCAACATATGTTGAGCATTTATATACAAATGATTTATTACAAAATTTACCAATAATGGCTAATGCTATTTTTTAAGTTTACTTGTCCAAATATCAGCAATTTTAAAGAATAAATGTCATTCTGTATTATAATGTTGTGTGCACTTACTAATTTAATACTGTGAAGCTTCTTTAAACTTATTTCATGTCACTATCATTTCAAAATTGTGATTTTCAAATATTTTTATGCAATTAATTTTGAAAATTCTTAATTTTTCTGTTTGATAAAGTGGAGCAAAGTGAACTTTTGTTCCAAATATATGATTATATGTCTAGCATTAAAGTGATGCCAAAGTGAATATTCAGTCAGAATTCAAAATGCCAAGAGACCTGATGGCAATGACATCCTGGATTTTCAATGATTGATCATTAGCTCTGAGATACTTGTTATATAGCTTATACAGTATTGATGTAGCTTAGAAGATATATCATTGCAAAGTTTGAACTTTCAATTTTCTACTCTTGGGGCATTGTTCCTAAAAAGAGAATGTTAGAACCAAAAAAGAACTTCAGACCTGTAATTTATCTGGTTCAACTAGAAATCAGAACTGAGGTATAAACTCAGGTGCTATTACTTTTAGAAAGTGGAATACCAGGGAAGCAGAAATAAGAGGAGTGAAGCAAGGCAGAAGGAAGTCATTAAGGGGGTAATAATCTGGTATAATTTGGAACCAAGTGGTAATGATTGTGTTCTCTCAGGACTCCTGTGAGAGGCTATAGAATTCCTGATTCCAAGGAACTCCAAAGCCAGGCAGGGGAGGAAGAGAAAGTATCCATACACCAACTTTTCTCATCTAAACAGGAAATGTGTGCTCCTAGAGGATATTCATTTCATAGCACGTGTGTGTGTGTGTGTGTGTGTGTATATATGTGTGTGTGTGTGTGGGGGGTTTGTTTGTTTTTCCAAAAGCACAGGTTCCAACCAGGTCCTGAGAAGCTACAAGCTTCTTTGGCAAAAACAAAACAAAACTTTGAGACATGACTCCTTAAATGGGTGTACCCTGGCTCCTAGACAAGGCTCCATTATGTTGTGCCTGCCTGAAGTTAGAAACCCATGCAGAGTTGGACTTCATAGCATCACTTAACCAAAAAAAAAGTTGCCAAAGCTGGAGACAGGTGAGGCCAAGAGAAACTGAAGTGGCATATAAGAGGTGTTGGAAACAAATTGAGACTTCTTTATTCACACTTGAATTAAAATTTACAATTCAGGGCCAATTTATTAACCTATACATTGATTCAAAAGAATGGCACTAGTAACAATATCTGAATTAGCACCTTAATGTCAGTTATGCACCTTATACTTTATTTTTTGTGGTGCTAATATTCACTTAACTAGTGAAAACAATGACCTACCTTGAAGATGAGTTGTATAATACTAACTAATGAGATTTTTCTGGGCCTTTTATTTGAATACTAAAGGCCAGGTTCATGAAATTAGTACCCCAGGGAGGGGTGTCCCTCTCAGCTCAGCCTGCAACCTTTCCAGTCTTGGACATCCCTCTCACAATTCAGGACTGCTGGCTCCCAACAGCTCACCTGCCTTCCTGATGGCCCTTAACTGCTTCTGCCTGCCAGCCTGACCACCCCCTAACCACTCCCCTGCCAGCCTATTGATGCCTAACTGCTCCCCTGCCAGCCTGTTTGCCCCTTCTGCTTTCCCCTGCAGTCCTGGTCCCCCATAACTGCTCTCCTCTGCTGGCCTGGGGCCCCCTAACTGCCTTTCCCTGCAGGCTTGATTGCCCCCAACTGCCCTCCTCTGATGGTCATCTTGTGGTGGCTATCTTGTGTCTACATGGGGCAGTAATATTTGACCACATGGAGACAGCCATATTGTGTGTTGGAGTGACCATCAATTTGCATATTATTATTTTATTAGATAGGATTAAATAGAATAGAAGCCTGGTGCATGGGTGGGGATTGGGTGGTTTGCTGTGAAGGCTGTCCCAGATCAGGGTGGGGATTCCCTTGGGGCATGGGGCGGCCCAGGCGAGGAGCCTATGGTGGTTTGCTGGCCAGCCACACACACCGGCTACCAAAGTGGAGGCCCTGGTATCTGAGATTTATTTATCTTGTATAATTGAAACTTTGTAGCCTTAAGTGAAGGCCTGGGCCCATCAGGATGTGTGGAAAGCTTGGCTTCCTCCATTGCCAGGGAAATCCAAGTCTCCTGCTCATTCTGTGGTCACAGCCATCTTGGTTGGGGTTAATTTGCATACTTGTTCCTGATTGGCTCGTGGGCATGGCTTGTGAGTGTAGGGGAGTGATGGTTAATTTGCATATTACTCTTTTATTAGATAGTATTAAAAAAAACACAACTTAAGTTTCATAAGAAACTTAATATTATAGACCTTTACCTTGGCTCTGAGCAGTGTGGCTCAATTAATGGTATGTCATCCCATACAATGGGTGGTTGGTTTGATTCCCAGTTAGAGCACATACTCAGTTTGGATCCCAGATTAAGGCCCTTGCATATGGCAACCAATCCATGTTTTTCTCTCACATGGATGTTTCTCTTTCTCTAAATCAATTTTTAAAATTATTTAAAATTTTAAATGACAAAAACCTTTCAACAGTGGTTTTATAAAATATAAATGAGTTTTCTTTATTTTCTAAAAAAATAGTACTTTTTATTCAAAATGGTGCATACCACCTTCATACTATCTATATAAAATGAAATTTATGAATAATGAATAGTTATTTATAACATCTAAAATAAAGTTTGTGTTTTTAAAGTAATTGTCATTTTTGCAGAGAAAGTTAAAGTTATAGTAAGGAGACTAACTAAATAAAATAAATGTACTCATTAGTTTTCATTTTACATTCCAAGTAATCTATAAAAATTTCAGAAATGTCATATATCATTGGTATTATGATAATTAATATTTCTATTTTATTTTTACTCCCTTTTTAACTTAAAATTTTCTTCAAATTTCTAAATAGTAATTGTATGTAGTGTAATTAGTATTTATATGTATATAATTTATACAAATATTGTGCATTTTATATAATGTTTATTTTTAAGTTTTAAAAAGGCCATTTTTAGGGATTCTAATTGGGTTTATTTCCTCTCCTTCATGAAAATTAGAACCTAAAATTCAGAAGCCAAATCATATATCAGTGAAAGAATTACATGACATCTTCTATTTTAAATCCTTTCATTGTTAACCAAATTTTTCTAGCCAGAGTCACATTCTCTTAAGATTTTATTGGTGACCAATTTTATTTTTCTTGAAAGGAATATCTTCTGGTCATGCATATTTCTGCTAAATATTTCCAAAGGTCAAGAGAAAAAAATCAAACATGGTATTGAGGCAAAAACATTTATTTGTTAAGAGACTGGATGCAAAGAAATTTAAAAAACCCAGAAAAATAATTAAATATTAAATATGAACATTAATAAATAATTTAGTTATTAAAATTATCAAAATATGTAGAGTGAGAAAACAAAAATGTCAAATTTTGGTAAAATCTCTCTAAGAAAGCATAAGTAAATGGCTTTCTAGATATTAATTGATAATACTAGTTCATTTAGCTTTATAGAGTTCTTAAAAAAAAGATATACCATAACCGCATTTATATGTATTTATGTACCCTAACTGAAGTCTACAAAAATAAGCGATTTTGAACTCTAGTAAACACACTAAATCTAACAGTTTTTCTACATTAAGGTTATAAATATTATTTTACATTATTTTACTTTTTAATAATAATTAAAAATTACAGTTGATATATTTTAGTTTGGGGTGTACAACTTAATGATTAAACATTTATATAACTTACAAAATGATCACACTGATAAGTTATTTTAGACTATTTTAGATTACTTAAAGCTTAATCATCAATTTGCTCTGTAAGAATCTTTCAAAATTCAGATTTTTCATATAACCTTAAAATATTTAATATCAATATGATATAATAAGTTAACAAAACTGATAATATTGTGTTTACTAAATTGCTTTTACTTTTATATAATAGCCTTTCAACTGAAACATTTTAATGTACTTTCAAAACATGCCATGAAGTATCATAATAATAAATATCATATGAAATAAACTAATTATCTATGAAGATAATTAATGACAAAATGGCAAATTATACATTTTATAGAACTAATGTCTCTAAAATCAGCACTTCAGAGACTAATGATTAAATAAATTATGTTATTTATTTTGTTCTCATCTTCCATTTAATTAAAGTTTCATATTATACTACAGGTCTAGGGCATGAAATTTGTGCATGGGTGGGGAGTGTCCCTCAGCCTGTCCTGAACCCTCTCCAATCTGGGACTAATTGGGGGATGTCTGACTATCATTTTAGGCCTGATCTCGATCTGGAAGTCAGAAACCCTTTTCACAATCCAGGACCACTGGCTCCTAACCACTTGCTTGTCTGCCTGCCTGATAGCCCCTAACCTTCCCCTCTGGCCTGATCACCACCTAACAGCTCCTCTCCCAGCCTGATCACCCCCAACTGCCCTCCATTGCAGGCCTGATTGCCCCCAACTGTCTGCTCCCACATGCTCTCTCTCTCTCTTTCATTCCTTCCCTTCCCAGACCTTCCCTACCATTATCTCTAAATCTCAATGGGAAAAAATATCCTCTGGTGAGAATTAACAAAATAAAACAAAACAAAAAGTGATACAAGTATTAGAATAGAGATTCAAATGCACATTCAACCACACCATTATAATATTTGTTCTACCCTTAGCAGAGCCCAAAAGGAATTCTACATCGAGCAGATTTTTTTTATTATTAAATTATGAATTGAGCATGGGGGAAGAAAATCTAGACATAATTAAGAATTAGCTATTCAGTGCATGAACAGATGTGTTCACATGTGCATGGGGGTAAGCAGGAGGGAGTGCTGGAAAGATAATGGTGATCTGAACGCTAATGGCACACATGCTATAAACATCTAGAGATGAGCAGAACCACAGAGGTGAAATAATGTAAAGGAGCATGCACATACTTTTCATCGATCTCATACTTATACCAAAAGATATATCCTTCAAATGATAAAAGTTGTGGGCATCTTAACATCCATAAGAAAGGTCACATTGAGAGTCTTCTGTAATATTTGGTCCATCATAAGCTTAAGGCCATTCCATATTGTCAAACTCCAGTAGAGAACCCGTGATTGTGTTCTTCTTAAATACATAACCTCTAAATCAGTGGTTCTCAACCTGTGGGTTGCGACCCCTTTGGGGGTAGAACGACACTTTCACAGGGGTCACTTAAGACCATCAGAAAACACAGGTATTTACATTATAATTCATAACAATAGCAAAATTATATTTATGAAGTATGGTTGGGGGTCACCACAACATGAGGAATTATATTAAAGGGTCTCGGCATTAGAAAGGTTGAGAACCACTGCTCTAAATGAAGGTATTTTTCAAATGTCCTCTAGAAACACAAAGGTGCAGGATAACACATGCCCGGTTTCCAGTCTAATCACCCCCAACTGCCTGCTCCCCCACACTGGTTTGATCACCCCTTATTGTTTGCTCCCCTGCTGAACTGATCAGCCCCAGGCACCTCTGCCTCAGTCCCTGCCACTATGGTTTTGTCTGGAAGAAAGTCAGAGGTTTGGAAAATTTCTAGTTGACCTAGTCTAATTAGCAATTACCCTTTTATTAGTATAGATATGTATTTAATATATATGTCATTATCTTGTAGGGTCTAATTGATCTTTTTATATATTTTTAAATCTTTATTGTTGAAAGTATTAAATAGATCCTCTCTTTTCCCCATTAACATTCTCCAGTCTGCTCCCATCTAAAGTTTGTTTTTAAACTAAAGGTTTCAAATTGATTTTGTTAAAAAAAAAAAAAAAGAATCAAACAGATGCATGCTGCTGTATTAGCAAGTTCTAAAATGCTTAGTTTCCAATATGCTGAAGGAATAAACAAGAATCACTGATATAGCCCAAATGAACTATTGGTTTTAATCTGGCAATATAACTATTTAGAACTGTAGCAAAGAGGATTCTTTAGTTTGGGTATTATTTGACAGTTGAAAAAAAAATCTTATTTTCTAAACACAAACCTATTGTACTGACAATAATACAAATTCTGTTGACAAATTTTCTACATTTGAGAATGCTATTAAAGGCTACAAGCTATTTGTTTGCATAAAACCAGTATAAAAATGAAATGTTTTTTAGGATATGTAGAAAATCTAAAATTCAAAGCATTTAAAATATGGTAAGCAATATGGACGATAACTCATTTTTTTAACAAGTTACAGTGCTTAAGGGAAAAATATGCTGGTATTCACAACTAACCTAAGATTTGTAATATAAAATAAATTAACAATGAAAAATAATAGCATCAGCACTAGGGTAAATGCCATTTGCTGGAAAAACAAACAAACAAAAACAAACAAACAAACAACAACAATAAAAACACATAAAATTCCAGAGAGGGATTCTGAAACTATACAGAAAGTACAGTTAAAAGAAAATTATAATTTACCATAATGCTATCACTTCACACGAAATATTTTCATCAGATTTAACACATATCACTCTTTCATAACAATATAAGAAAAACAAAGATGTTTATCATTTAAATTATTTACCTCTTCTTCAATTTGAATAAAAAGAGCTTGGGAATTTGATACTAGTGCTATGATTTCTCATACCTAAAACAAAGCCATTTGGTATTTGTGCTTAATTACCAGCTCTACCACAATCCCATTTCTCATTAATTGGGAAATGAATCTATCAAGTCAGAATTAGAGTCAATGACATTTAATCCTTTAGTAGGAACCTGTTTTTTAATTTGTTTTCAAAACATTATGTTCTTTTTAAATATGTGCTTAAATTTACATTTGCATTAATAGCATGATAAACTATTTTGTATGTCATATATTGCTAAGGATTGTCTTTGATTAATTAAAGATTTTATTGCATACTGGAAGGTACAGTACTAGACTACTAAATGATGCATAGAAAAATACAGCTATTTAAACACTCTATGTTATATTCTTGTCACTTTCTGAACAGCATAACAAATTAATAATTATTCTCTCCTTTTTTTTCTCAGTGATTGCTCAATGCCCTTGTTTAGTAGCTTCAAGAGTAATGCAGCAATTCATTACCAACTCTAAGAACTGCTGTTTTGTATCTTAGGACATATTTTGGTTATAAATATTATTTTTATTCATGCCTGTGATCAAATCCATTCTTTTAGCAACATTCTGCATAAAAATAATGATATAATATGACATATTAAGCATACAACATCATTAGCTCATTTAAATAAAATACAATGTTTTGTGTAGTATTTATTCTGTTGTAGAATTTATATTAAAGTACTGATTGAGTGTAAAGTTAAGCATTATTAAGCCATAATATCTTTATAAAATGTGTTAACAAGAGTTCAATAAAAGTATTTGGAAATAAAAGTGTAGAGCTGTCTTATAGGTAGTCAGCATAATGAACCCAAATGAAAATGATAAACAAACATAATTGTGACAAGCAAGAGGAAAAAGAGAAAGCTGACAGTTTTCCAATGTTCCTTTTTTCCCCATGTAAATATACACATATGCTAATGAAATGATCAGAGGAAATGCAGTGCCAGTGGGGAGGGCTCCCTCCGTCAAGGCCTCTCAATAAAGAGATGTCTGTAGTCTCAGCCAATGTGGAAGCCTCTAATAGCAGGTCCCCAAGCTGGGAATACTGATGTGCACATGACCATGGCCTACAAGTGTCGAGTTCTTGACTGCAGCTCCCGCTGGAAAACTAAAAACATGGGACTACACACCAAGTTTGTGAAGTGAGGGCCACTGCCTTTATGAGGCCTGCCAGGCAAAGCCTTGTAATTGCCTGTTGTGCAACCTGAAAGACCACATATACAGTTTTGCCTAGAGATGGACTTCTTAAAAACTAGTTTCTTTTTTTATATTATAAAGTATAATCTTGTTTATTTATACTATGAACAAATTAACAGCTAAAGAAACAAGATTTTATGTTACAATTACACTGTATTTTTTTCTGGTAACTTGAGAATTTGTAATTCATCTAAAATATCTGGCTTAGAAGAAACATTATTGCATGTACCATATATTGCTCAGAGAATTTTCACTATATAAGTGGCAAATTCATGAGGAGAATCTAAAAATCACTTGTCCAGTTTTCCTGGTGGTTATCATGTGAGCATATGTTGCAGACTATTCCAATTTAGATTCATATTTTACTAAAATGATAAGGATAACTCTACTTTTGTCACTATGGCTAGTTATGTATAGTGAGACAATCTAACATTAACTAAAACATTGTTTAAAAGTATTAAAAGCATAAATTTCAAATGAATGTTTGATTGGAGAAGAAAATAAGAAAACATCAAAAGTAAAAAATATAATTGAAATTTTCAGAGAAAAAGTAAGATAGAATGAGAGAGAGGGTTTAGAGAGGGAAGGAGGAAGAAAAAAAGGAAGGAAATAGGAAAAAAAATATTCAAACAAATTTTAGCTCTTTGGATAACTGTTGAAATAAAATAAATTCAAGTTTCTCTCTCTCTCTCTCTCTCTCTCTCTCTCTCTCTCTCTCTCTCTCTCTTTTCTCTCTCCACATACCCTCTCTCCTCTCCCTCTCTCTCAATTTGCTAATTATTTTTTATATGTTGAGTCTCACAATTTTAGTATTGTTATACAGTTGGTTTTACCTTTGTATCACTGTCAGAAGTCTCTCATTTTATTAATGCTCCTAGACTTAAAGTCAGCTTTGTCTATATTAGAATACCAACATCAGCTCTTCTTTGTTTACTATGAGTAT
>PVJN01012276.1:0-51418 GCA_004026805.1 Lasiurus borealis
AAAAATAATGTTAAAATCTCACAATTTTCTTTTCTTAGGTGAACTTCAGTCATTATCTATTCCTGGAACTTATCAAGAAAAGATTACTCACCTAGGAAATTCTTTGATGAGTTTAACAGGTCTAAAATCTTTAGATCTCTCACGCAACTCCTTGGTTAGTCTGGAGGTAAGTTTTAGGTTTGTGTTGTCTTTTTTTTTTTTTTTTTTTAAGGAGGAAGTTGGGAGAGGTTGTTTTATTTTATTTTTTTTAATACCCAGCCGAGGATAGGTTTAGAGAGAGGGGAGGAGAGAAAGAGAGAGAGGAAGAAAGAAACATCGATGTGAGAGAGAAACATTGGTTAGTTGCCTTCCGAATGCTCTCCAGCTGGGGATCAGACCTGCAATCCAGGTATGCTTTGACCGGGAATCGAACATACAACCTTTGGTGCATGGGATGATGTTAAACCCATGTTTTTTAAAGGAAAATTTATTACTATTAGTAGCAGTGGAAACTACATTTATAATTAAAAATGCAATGTTTCATAAATATGTCTTTAATACTTGTAAATTGTATACTTAACAATGATTTAAGTGTGCGGTTGTTTCTCTTGTGTTTACAATAAACTAGATTTTTTATGCATCACATTACATCTTCAGTACTCTGCCACCAAAAGTTGTAACTCTCTTTACGAAGACAGTTCTATCTTTAAAGAAATAAAATAAAGCCCAAAAGACTTATGTGTGTGTGCCCATCACTCTCCCTCCCTCTGTCAGCTGTGTTTTTCTTCATCCACTTTTTGCACTGCACCTCTGTTTATAGTCTGCCTCTTGGTGGCTGCAGGCCTTTGAATGGCAGGGCCACTAGTGCAGTCTTGCTGCAGGGGTCTGACCTAGCAGGGGCTCATTCCTGATGAGTAAGTGGGAAGTTACACAGGTGATGGCAAATGGTGTATGTATAGAGAGGGGTTCTTCCCTGAAAGAAAGGCAGGACATCACAGCCCTGGATCATGATACTCTCAGCGCCCCTGACATGGGGTCAGGAATCTGCTCAGAGTCAGAATCGAGTTACAATCCAGGTTGCACTCAGTGCTGGCTCATCTCTCGGCCTCCAATCCTCAGATTTCTAATCTGTGAAAGGGGAGCAGTAGTAGAGCTTACCTTGTAGGGTTGTGTGCAATGGGATGAAGTTATTTGTGTAAATCACTTAGCGAGGTATCTGCCAGCTATCCTTAGTCAAAACTGTTGCGAACTTCCCTGAACTGTCATATCACTGTGTGCAGGACAGAAATTGATAGACAAGAACACATTTCATCTTCATGTTCTTCCTATAACATTATAAGTTCATTCGTTAAATTGGTTGATCATTTCCTACTGGTGGCCCATTTTTCTATGTTTATTTTTTTTAAATTTTTTATGTTCTTTTTAAAAATAAATCTTTATTGTTCAGATTATTACAATTGTTCCTCTCCCACCCGCCCCATATCTCCCCTCCACCCAGTTCCCATCCCACACTCTGCTCTTACCCCCTCCTGTCTTCATCCATAGGTGTATGATTTTTGTCCAGCCTCTTCCCGCGCCTCCCATACCCTTTTCCCCCCAAGAATTGTTAGTCCACTCCCTTTCTATGCCCCTGATTCTGTTATATTCACCAGTTTATTCTGTTCATCAGATTTTTTTAATTCACTTGATTTTTAGATTCAGTTGTTGATAGATATGTATTTTGTTCATATTTTTTTATCTTTACCTTCTCCCTCTTCTTAAAGAGTACCTTTCAGCATTTCATATAATACTGGTTTGGTGTTGATGAACTCCTTTAGCTTTTTCTTCTCTGTGAAGCTCTTTATCTGCCCTTCAATTCTGAATGATAGCTTTGCTGGGTAGAGTAATCTTGGTTGTAGGTTCTTGCTATTCGTCACCTTGGATATTTCTTGCCACTCCCATCGGGCCTGCATAGTTTCTGTTGAGAAATCAGCTGACAATCATATGGGTGCTCCCTTGTAGGTAATGAACTGTTTTTCTCTTGCTTCTTTTAATATTCTCTCTTTGTCTTTTGCTCTTGGTATTTTAATTATGATGTGTCTTGGTGTGGTTCTCTTTGGATTCCTGTTGTTTGGGGATTTCTGTGCTTCCTGGACTTATAAGTCTATTTCTTTTACCAGGTGTGGGAAGTTTTTTGTCATTATTTCTTCAAATAGGTTTTCAGTATCTTGTTCTCTCTCTTCTTCTGGCACCCCCATAATTCAGATGCTGGTACACTTGAGGTTATCCCAGAAGCTCCTTACACTATTTTCATATTTTTGGATTCTTTTTGCATTTCCGGTTGGGTATTTTTTACCTCTTTGTATTTCAAATCTTTGACTTGATTCTTGCAGTCCTCTAGTCTGTGATTGGATCTCTGTACATTATTTTTTATTTCAGTCAGTATATGCTTAATTTCTAGTTGGTCCTTTTTCATATCCTCAAGGGCCTCACTAAATTTATCTGCTGTTTCTAGAAAATTCTTGAAAAACCTTATAACCGTGGTTTTGAACTCTATAATCAGTCATTTGCTTTCCTCCATTCTTTTCATTTGTGACCTGTTTCTTTGTCTCCGTATTTTAACTGCTTCCCTGAGATGATAGAGGGACTTTGTGTGTTAGGTGTCCTATAGGGCCTAGTGGCTCAGCCTCCCCAGTTACCTGAAGTGGACACTCTTGGTGCACTGCTTTGTGGGCTGTGTGTACAGTCTTATTGTATTTAAGCCTTGATTGTTGTTGGCATCACTGGGGGGAATTGATCTCCAGGCCAGTTGGCTGTGAGGATCAGCTGTGTCTACGATGGGAGAACTTCTGGGTTTGAGACACCCTTAGAAATAAGACTTGCCTCAGTGGGGCTTTGGGGCTCACTGAGTCTGCCCTCTGAGTGTGTCCTTAATGGACCTGAGGAGTTGTAATCTGGATGGTCCTATTCTGACCCCTGGGTACACTGGCTCTTGGATCTCCAAGGAGGTGCTAATTTAGCCTCTGTCTGAGGCCATCCAGCAGGAGGTATGGCTAGATCTGCAGATTCCTCTTTTTTGTTAGGGTTTTGGAGGTGCCCAGATGAGGCCCAGCTGTGAAGCCATATAAGCTGCTACGGGACCTTGGGCCTTCTTTTGGATGTTCTGGGTCTCACTGACTCAGCTGAAGTTTGTTAGATAAGTTTAGAGTTCAAAGGACCAGACCATTCATATGCAAAAGCCTCTGTGCTCAGCTTGGATGGGGCAGAGTCTCAGCTGGAGCAAACAGTACTGGCTTCATGGGCGGGATCTCAGGGTGAAGCAAATAGCATTGGCTTCCCGTTAGCCCTGCCCTAAGAGGCCCCCGGGTCTCAGAGTCCTGCAGTAATCATTGCAAGCACCTCTGAGAGAAAGCCACTCTAAATTTTCGCCCACTGCCAGACAGTCCAGTTTCTCCCCATATGAGTCTGGGTCCCCAGAGTCTTGCCTGGGACTGGAGTTCAGAGCAGTTGAGAGCTTTGTCTCCCTCCTGACTGAGAAAGCCAGCCGTGTACTCAGTTGCCAGCCCTCTCTGTGCTCACACCTCTGTACTTCTGCCTTCCACAGCTCCTCTGAGTCTCAGTGTGCTTTCCTTCTAGTTGTAGAATTCCCACTCATCCAGCCTTCCTGTGGTTCTGGATGATGTCAGTTTTATCTTTTAGTTGTAGTTTTGAAATTGTGCAAGGCAGCAGTTTAGGTGTTTACCTATGTCACCATCTTGGTTTCTCCCTGGCCTTCATCCTTTTTAAACTAGGATGGAGACCACTTAGATGGCATCTTCCCCCTCTCTGTTTTTTTGTTTGTTTGTTTGTTTGTTTTTTTAAAGCATAAACTCATGCAGCATTGTGTCCTGTTAACAGGGTATTCAGTACCTGGTTGCGTTGGAAAGCCTCAATCTCTACTACAACTGCATTTCCTCACTAGCAGAAGTGTTCCGGCTCCACAGCTTGACTGAGCTCACGGACGTGGATTTCCGACTGAACCCTGTGGTGAAGAATGAATCTGATTACCGCCTCTTTGTTGTGCACATGCTCCCGAAGCTCAGGCAGCTGGGTAGGTGTGGTGTGCTCACATCCTTGCTCAGTAGAGCCCTGACTGGTGTTTGGTACTGTCAGATCCATCGCACTGTTGACCTTCCTGAAAAGGGAAGTTACTTTCTACTCTGATGGCATGAGTCCCTGTATTACAGAATGGGTCTTGTAGGAGAGCTGCCTGGGAAAGTGACAGGGAGCCCCATGACCAGAGATAATTGCCAGGAGACCAGGAGCACAGGCACGGGGCGGACTGCGCAGTCTCATTCTGGCTTCGCTATCTAGCTGTTTGACTTGGCCTGTCCCTGAACTTCCTGTGTCCTGTTTCTATGCATGGCCCCTGGGCATCGTCTTAGGCTCAGGTGGACAGCTGGATTCTACTGGCTTGGCATCTACCTGCAGAAATACAGGACTATAAGTTCGTTGTGTCACATCCTCCCCCAGATGACCAGGATGAGAGGGTGTTCTGTTGGCAGGTACTGCCACCATTTAGGCTTATTAACCCATGTCTCTAAAGAAATGGATCTCTGTGACAGCCTCATAGGCAGAGCTTGCAGATTTCCAACTAGACAAGTCCATTTGGGAGGATCACACCCAGGGAAGCCACATCAATGTCTTCCCACCTGCCTCACCATCCACCAGAAGGGGTCTTTGCCCTGAGCAGTGAGGCCATTGGCGCTTCCGATGCTCCCTCACATTGCACTTTGAGGAGACAGAGCTGGAGCATGAGTCCAGGATGCATTGACCATGTCGGTCATGGGGAAGGGACAGAGGGGGCCTCAGACCCTTAGTCCTCTTGTTTGAAGGGTGGTGGTAAGTGCTGGGTAGCTGTGATGCAGGATATCTGATTGAAAGGTGTGATCATGTGCTCCAGTGATTATAGCATGTCCCTAATCTGCAGGCCCATTCACTTCTCAGCGAGGCTGGGATGCATCTGAGGCATCTCCATCTCCTGGGTTCTGACCTAATGACCCCAAAGTGAGACCCACATCAGGCCAGCATTTGTCAGGGAAGACATTGCTCCACACCTGTCCCTGTGGTAAATTCTAAGCTGCAGGCAGACCACTGCCACTGTCCTGTCACTTGCAGCCAGTGTCTGTAGAAACCCATATTCTGCATCTCTTGGCTGTGAGTTAATGTATGCACATCTCAGCAGCACATGCATGTCAGCTTATCCTTCAGTCCCCTCCGCACTTCCTGGGCCTTGGAGCAGGCCTATAGTTATGAATGACAGACCCCCAAAGCGTCAAATCTACTTAGAATTTCAATGTTTCATTTTAATTTTTAGATATTTGGGAGGAATAAGTGCTTCTTTTCTAACTTTTGACTTTACTTGTAAATAGTTGAATTTGGCTCTTTTTCAGAAGCATTACAATTCTTATTATGGAAAATTTTCACAATCTTCAGTCTTAAATAATTTCTTTTGTCATAAAAGCTTTAGGTTCAAAATTGTATAATGTGTGTGTAGAGAAGGGAAATGAGAGTCTTGCCACGTGGGAATGATATTTTCAGACATGAAAAAAGAACATAATTGAAACTCAAAGTCATTGCAGGACTGGGAGTTGCTGAGTAGAGGCCTCAGGCCCAGAGCACACATGTGGGGACAGTTTACACTTACCTCTATTTCCCAGTCCTGAGGATCTGAGGATGTAAACACACAGCTAAGATGTCTCCTCTGTTTAGTGTGTTCAGAAACTTCACTCCAGAGATTCTTAGTGTGCTCTGTGTGGTACGAGAACCTCGTGCAGCACCCAAAATGTATGTTGATAGGAGGGAGCCCAAGAGATGCCTGTGTGTGAACTTGTCTGTATTTCTTTTCCTGTGGCAGTAGCCTGCCTCCAAAGCAGTGTCTGAAGAGTGAGCTTTGTGGGAGCAGGACAGTCCTCTTGGAATCAGCACTCAACATCCCTGAGAAACCATGTGTAGCTACCAGAGCCCAGCACCCCTTTACTGGGTGTTCTCAGTGCTTATGGGGGACGCTGTGGCAGGGTTAGACCCAAGGGGACAGAAGATCTGGAACAAGTGGCAGCGTGGACCTGTGTGGTGTGCTGCAGAGTGATGATGGGGTGCCGGAAGGTGCACCTGTTTCATGGTAGTGTTTGCTAGTTTCTCTGGCATTTCTCCCTAGATGACCGTCCCGTGAGAGAGAGCGAGCGGAAAGCATCCCAGTTGCATTTTGCTTCAGAGGACTCACTCAGCTCCACACAAAGCTTCCCAGCTGTTTGCAGAGTTGGAAGGTATGAACACAAATGGTGTTCAGATGTGAAAAGAAGGTGCTCAGGCTTATCTATTCATAGAATGACTAAAAGATATAAAGCTTTGTATTAACTAACACATGTAAATGTTTTTGTGCTCTGAACGCCACTTAAAGGGCAGGCATGCAGGAAAAGGGAATCAAAAAATGTCCGGTTACCAGATGGTACTCAAGGAGACAGTGGGACGGAGTCTCTCTCTCTCTGTTGTCCACATTTTCTATAAATTATTTTTAATATTGAAATGTTTGTTAAACTAATACATGTAAATAAATAGCACGGAAGACTTGTGATGAGAAACAACAGTCCCTTTTCCCCACTGCCGACCCGCTCCTCAGAGCAGCCACTTTCATTCACTTCTGTGATTGTCTCTGCTTCCTTCCTCATCCTCGGACAATTGCCATTTCTGGGTGTGCACACTTGAAGCAGGACCTGACAGCTGTCATAGCTCCTTCTCCACCCCATGGTGACAGTTAGTGGACTATGCCCTCCTGTATTCTCTGCGCAATGCCCCGTGGCAGGGCTCAAGCCTCTGCTCTGGTGGGGCTGTGGGAGCATGTGCCCTCCCCCCTCCTGCCATCTGCAGCGTTATGTTTAATTTTAGATTGTCAGGGTTGATAGTATTTAAATGTTCTAAAGCCATAAAGAGTCTTCATGCTTTGTGTATGGGTTGATTCTAAAGGTAAAATTCAATAAACTGTTTATATTTCTTATAATGTGCTAAGATTATTTACTCCTTGTATAACATTTTGTTTTGTCTGAAGTTTTTAATTGTTTTTTTTCTTCTAGTATTATATGTCTTAGCTTATTTATAAATTCCTTAAATGTGGAGGTCAGCCAACTTTTCTTGTAAAGAGCTGGAAAGTGAATATTTTAATTTAATTCAATTATTTATTTGGAAGTAATTTATAAAATTTTATTTCTATTTGCCACTTTTAGGAGAAGAATTAAATGATCTCTCCACTCTGACAAAAATAATTCTTGCTTATTTATTTCCTTTTTTTTTTAACACTTTATTATTTTTTATTACTGTTTATATACATTATATTATTTTAGTTTCAGGTATATATCCCAGTGATTAGACATTAATAACATACTAAGCGATCATCCCAATAAATCTCATACCCATCTGACATCATACATACTTATTCAAATATTGTTGACTGTATTTCCTATGCTGTATTTTATATCCCTATGACTATTCTATAATAACCAATTTGTACTTCTTAATCCCTTCACCATTTTTTCCCTTCCCCTCTAACCCCCTCCCATCTGGCAAGTGTCAAAATGTTCTCTGTATCTATGAGTCTGTTTCTTTTCTGTTGTTTGTTTATTTTGTTTTTAGATTCAGTTGTTGACAAATATGTATTTATTGCCATTTTATTGTTCGTATTTTTTATCTTTTTAAAGAAAACCCTTCAACATTTCATATAATAATGGTTTGGTGATGATGAACTCCTGTAGCTTTTTCTTGTCTGGGAAACTATTTGTCCTTTGATTCTAAATGATAGCTTTGCAGGGTAGAGTAATCTTGGTTGTAGGGTTTTGCTTTTCATTATTTTGAATATTTCTTGCCAATCTCTTTTGGCCTACAAAGTTTTTTTTTTTTTGAGAAATCAGCTCACAGTCTTAAGGGAGCTCCCTTGTAGGAGAGGGAGATCATCTTCTAAAGCACCTCACATTTTTGTCACTTCATGTCAAAATAGAAATTTGGAACATCATATCCTTTAACTTTCTTAATCATATGATATGTTAGGAAAAGAGGAGCTTTCTGAACTTTTGTTCTTAAACAAACCCTAGTGGGACTCTGCACATACTGGATGGTGTGATGACATCACACACCCTTGCTTTCCATCACCAGTTGTCCTGTTGGGTCCCTCCTAGACCTCACTTTAGTAGAGTCACAAAGATCCATTTCCTGCAGTTACATCAACTGCTCTTCCCAAGAGTGGTTTTGCTGGCAATGCACTCGTGTTCCTGCACAGGGTCTACTCAGGTTGGAACGACAGCACTGAGTTGGCTTTTCTTTGCAGACTGCACCACTCCAGAGTTAAGTGCACTGACCCCTCAGCCAAGAAGTGCTTAGTTATGGATGCGGATGACGAGGCAGTCCTGAACCTCATTGCCGAGTGTGAGTGGGACTTGAGCAACCCTCCTGGGAGTACAAGTTCCAGCCAGAAGGAGCAAGAGGATGACTTCCATAGTTCCCAAGGTACACTGCTCCACCTGAAGACCCAGCGGGTCCAGCTTGCTCTGGGCACAGTTGTACTTTTTAGGAAGCTTACTTTTAAATATAGAACCTTCGTGAAGTCCTGCGTACTTATAAATATCAGTAATTTGGATTACAGAATTATAAAAGAAAAAGTCATGTATTTAAGTTGAGTATAGTCATATACTACATGGTGGTTTAAATGCTTCCTCAAATCAATTAAAATTGTAGCGAGGAGGTAAAATGTCCAAGTGGGCAAGAAGGTAACATGTTCTGTGGCTAGTGGAACTGATGTCTGTGTCAGCCACAAGGAGGTGTTCACTTAGTGCAGTGGTTGGGAAACTCATTTGTCAACAGAGCCAAATATCAACAGTACAACGATTGAAATTTGAAATTTCTTTTGAGAGCCAAATTTTTTAAACTTAAACTTCTTCTAATGCCACTTCTTCAAAATAGACTCTCCCAGGCTGTGGTATTTTGTGGAAGAGCCACACTCAAGGGGCCAAAGAGCTGCATGTGACTTGCGAGCCACAGTTTGCCGACCACGGATTAGCATTAGGGAGCACTTAGAGCTCAGGTTGACGCGTTAGAACTTTAAACCTGGCAAGCTCATTGTGAAGGCTTCCAGTGCATGCATGAACGTCATTACTTTGCCAGGGACTCTTTCCTGCTGGGACTTTGGTGTAAGCTTTAGCACCATTTTTTCTTCCATTATGGGTTTCTGAGAGCTTTTCATGAAAACGACAACAGGCTGAGGTGTAAGTTTGGCCTGAAATCCCAGGGTTCACCTGCTGGCACAAAAACATCTGCTCTTTGGGTATCCTTGAGCAGTCTTTTTTTATTCTGGCTGTTCTGAGTAAATATTAATATTTAATTATGGTTTTAATTTGTATTTCAATAAAGTCTAGTTTATCAGTTTTTCCTTTGTATGATTTGTGCTTTTTTTGTGCCCTGAAAAAAAAATCTTTGTCCCATGCTCATGAAGATTTTCTTCTGTGGACACATAGATGTCCTATGGTTCCAGTGTTCAGGTCTGTGCTCCTCCACGCTCAGAGTGGATTGGTGACCGTAGTGAGCGATAGGTCATGTTGTTTCCCCCCCACTCCCAACCCATATATGGAGTTGTGATAATGCTGTTAGTTGAAAATACTGTCTTTTGTCTCATTTAATAACCCTAAATTAACATTTGTTAGTTCAGTTAACCTGAGTCTCTCTCTGGGTTCTGGATGCTGTTTTATCTGTCATCATGTCTGAATTTGTATCGATGCCACACTGTCTTGACTCCTCAGCTATATAGCAAGTGGTAGTTAGTCAGTGTCAGTCTTGCACTTGTTAGCACTGTTTGCAGTGACTGCTAGACTCACTATAGGTTTTAGTGATTGCATTATTATTTTAAAAATATATTTTATTGATTTTTTTACAGAGAGGAAGGGAGAGGGATAGAGAGTTAGAAACATTGATGAGAGAGAAACATCGATCAGCTATTTCCTACACACCCCCTACTGGGGATGTGCCGACAACCAATGTACATGTCCTTGACCAGAATCAAACCTGGGACCTTTCAGTCCATGGGCTGATGCTCTATCCACTGAGCCATACCGGTTAGAGCAGCAGTTGTATTATTAACTCAGTCATCTTTTTCTTATTTAATTGGTACACTTAATAGATATAATACACTGTTAGAAGCTTAAAATGTAATTTTTAATGAACTAAAACTTTTTAAATGTTCTTTAATAAAATAGAGTCCAGACATCTGTTGAGTCCTCACTTAGTCCAGCACCAGTGTGGGGACTCCATAAAGAAGGGCCATGAGAAGAGAAAAAGCAGCTCCAGAGGATGTTGTCCAGAAAAGAGGCTTCAGAACCAGTACTGTGGAGAGCTCCCGCCCCAGCAGGGAGACCAGCCCGAGGCCTGCTGCTCCTTTGGACATCATGTGCACTTTCTCCCACACCCAGGTAATCTCACGCAACAACTGCCATCGACTCCTTTTTAATCATGTCTTTATTTCTCCTATTTTCTTTCTTTGTTTGTGGAACTCTCTAAAATGTCTTAGGAAAGAACCTTATACATTGAAATTTAGAATACAACCACCCTGGCCGAATGGTTCAGTTGCTTGGAGCGTCACTTCCTACACCAAAAGGTTGCGGGTACGATTCCCCATCAGAATGCATGTGAGAGACAACTTGCATCTTTCTTGCATCAATACTTCTGTCTCTCTCCTCCTCAACCCCATCCCTTCTCTCTCTTCCTTCTCTAAAAATCAATGGAAACATTCTCGGGTAAGGATAAAAAATTTAGAATATGAATATTTCAGATTCCTAGTCTGTGAGTACTTTGTTGCTTTTCTGTACACACACACACACACCTACAACCATACACGCATACTTTTTCTCTCTCTCCCTCTCTCTTACTCACACATGTACAATTTCTTATAACTGCATGGGCCCAGGTTATGGTTATGACAATAGCTGTATTTTAAAAATTAAAGGTGAAAAAAACGAGTAAGTTAATTGAGATTGTTGTGTGCACACATGTGACAAAAATGTCAGAAAACTTCCCAATATGAGTGAACCTAGCACGTTCCTGAGGCTTGTTCAGGTGAGCTCATGGTTCTTCGGCGTTGGGGTGGGTTGTGGTGATTACCTGCCCAAGTTGCCTGTGGCCACTGCAGAGCAGGGTATGATGTTGAGTCCAGGTAACACACACCTCTGTTATATTCTCTACTTTCGTTGTCCTGGTTGCTTTCACCCTATATCCTGAGACTTCATAATGATGCTGTGGTGTATGGGTGCACAGGACCTACATTTCTGTTGATTGTCAGAATTCATCATTTCACCTCTGTTCACAAAGGTCCATGTGTTTGATCTTTAGACCTTTCTTGACCTGTAGTCCTTGTGAATTTTCAGAGTGAACACTGAAAGGCTGCCACAGCAGAATAAGGAAGTTTCATATCTACATCATCCAGACCCCCAAAGTCACCACTGACTACATTTGCTCTGTTGTACCCTTGTCCCCGCCCTGTATGTGTACATGTGTCTATGTGTGCATGTACATGTATGCATGTATAGATGTATGTGAGCCCATTTGTATGTATGCACACACTCTCTTTGTCAGCAGATGTAGGGCCGTGTCCCCTGAGGTAGGGAGGGTCCCAGTTACTAAAGTTAATAGAATCTCCTAAAGGAAAAAATTGTTGAGTCTTCTAATTTCCAAAATTTAGGTTTTTACTCATTTTTGTTATACATAATTTTAGCAAGAAAGCATATAATCATCAGTCGATTAATTTGTTAAAGTTATTACTTGAGTCTAGTTACTCTGATGGATTTCCCATATGTGTGCACATGCATACACACACAGTGCATGCACAGGTACATCTGTGCCCAGAGAACTTGGTCTGATGAGGGTTGTGTCCTCCCCTCTGTTATAGACTGCATAGGCATTGAGAACTCAACCTCTTCTTCTCAGACGTCAAGTTTGTCAACACAAAAGGTGTTAAACCCTTTGCCTGGTCTTGAAAAGTATAGGAAGCGAAGAATGCCTGGGGGGAGATTCCAGGCCCCTGCAGACCAGGAGTGTCTCAGCTGCCTGGGGGAGAGTCTGAGCAGGCAGAATGGCTCCGAGAGCAGGAGCGAGAGGACCTGTTCTCACCTGGAGGCGTCTGAGTCTGAAGAGCAGAGGCCCCACAGCACGGGTGGTGCCAAGGAGGTGAGCAGAGAGCTGAGGGTGTCTGGATTGAGGGAAGGAAGGAAAATGGGATGTGCACAGGCCTTTCCTGTCTGCCAAGGGAAGGTTCAGAGCTGTGTCGCAAATGTGCATACTCGCTGTGGGGTTGGGACTTTATAGGAGGGGGTTTTGCCCAGGGTTCCCTCTCTTCTCGGCTCAGAGCTTTGACCTCATGGTGGTCATCCTTATGGAAAGGCACGACCTGTGCTCCACAAATGGAAGACAGAAATCTGTGTGACTGTACTGTGTCTACTACCCTCAAGGCTTTAGCTCTGTATTGATGCCTGACACCCTGGCTCAGTGTCCGGATTCAGCTTCTGATGGAGGTGTTTGTGCCGAACACTCACTGGGGTGGTCTCAGCCTCAGTTCTAGGCAGCAAGGAGCCAGGCCGTAGTGCTACCATGCTGACCAGTTATAGGATATGGGCTGTCCTGCCCCTGGTGTGAATTTGTGCCGAGCAGTGCTCCCTTGGCATGTGGTGTTAGAAGCCTTATGTTTCAGGAACTGAAAACCTATATCATGGTTTTGTTTCTCTTCAGGTGTCTCCCAAACTGCTCTCAGCTGTGTCACCTGGGAAGGCCACCCTGGAGGTGGCAATCCTAGAAACACTCCTCGACCTGGTGGACAGGTACTGGAGTGGCTGCAAGTCCCTGCACAGCAACGAGGTGTTCCTGGGTGAGTTGGGAAGGGACAGTCAGCTCATCAGTTCAGAGCCACGTGCAGGCCCACCTGTGGGATAGCACTGTGTTAGTGGGTACTTGCTCTCCCACGGAGTTCTGGGTTCCTCACATGCTGCACCCTCATCAGCTGTCACTGTGGCTGCTGCGCTGCAGGGAGTACCCTGACAGCGTCCTCTCAGTAACTGGGAGCTCCCCTGAGGTACAGCTTTTGGTTTGCCCAGCCACTGGCTTTCGTGTTTGAGGAGATGCCTCGTTGCCTGGTTTTTTTGCAAGTCCCACTCACAAGTATTTGGTTCTCATGGCTTTGTTTTCACACGGGGATTTGGAGAGGTTAAAAAGCTGCTACTGTCTTCTTCGACATGGTATTTGCCCAGATTTTGATGGAAATTAAATGTTGATGGAAATTAAATTCTGAGGTCCAGGAGGATGGCCCCTCCCCTGAGAGGACTTTAGTTTGCTTCCACCTGGTGCCTGGGTACAAGAGCACAATGGCGACCCTGTCACCCAGAGTCAGAATGTGAAATGGTGCTACATCCCCAGTGAGACACCTTTTTCCTCCTCAGTCTGTAGGGCGATGTTCAGTGTCCCATTGGGAATGGGGACCTGCCAGCCTTCTCCTTCCTGAGAGACCCTGGGCCCTGCTTGAAGCTGCCATCCTAGCCACACTAGAGGTTCCTGAGCACTTTAGAATCAGGATGCCCCAAGAATGCTGATCCCATAAATCTACACCCTCTCGTTAGGATACCAGCAGAGTTGTTGAAGAGAGTGTGGTCGGCTGCTAGGGCATTCAGCCCAATCTTTCTAATTGTAGCCTTCTCATGAGGGATATCTTTTCTCTAGAACAAAACTTTTTCTGCTCTTTTCTGCCTCTCATCCTGGATGTAAAACAGACTGAGTGAAGGTAATGTCAAATGGTACCCTCATCCCTTTGCCAGTCTCCATGCCTATCAGTGTTTTTAAGTTATGCAGTGTGTGTTATTCAAAATGTTTTGAACATATTTTGTTTACACATTCTTTTGGAATAAATGCAATAATAATACTTGATTTTTACTTCTAGCTCAGGCAAGACATATTTTGTCATCTGTTCAAGATTTTACAGCAAGTCAGGAAAATTTGACAACTACAAGTGAAGAAATTAACTACCTGACTCTTGAAAATAAATCTTTGCAAAATCACCTTGTTGAACAACAGCAGCAATATAGTGAGAAGATGAGTGAGGTTGTGTCGGAGCTCAACAACACTCGGAAAGAGATGGTGAGCCACGCCTCTTGCATTTCCTTTTGTTCACAGATGGGGTGAAAACATTGTTTTGACTTCATAGAATGAGGGGGGATTCTCCATTCTGCACTTCCCTTTAGCTGCTATCGGGCTACAGCACTGGAGCTTCTCTTCACCTCCAGGACCACAAACCCTCCCCTTAGGTTTTCCCCACCTGGGGGGACTCTGGCCTGACTTTGTATTATTTCCAGACCCCACAGCAACAGCTATTTGCAGATGGAAGCATCGCCACTTCTCCCAGCTCTACCTCTTTGACTGGTTGCTTTCTCTTCTGAGAAAGGGTTATTGGAAGAGACAGAGAGAAGATAAAGCTAGGTTTAAAGTGGGGTTTTTGTGGCTCCAAGTTCCCTGGCCCAGGTTCTCCAGACCTCTGATGAGAGAGGTTTCAGTTAGCTCTGTGATCCTAGGGTTCGTGCTCCTGTCCTGTTTGCAACAGCCACAAGACCCCAGGTGTCCTATTGGACTTGAGGGAATTTCCACCACCAGGTGGCACCAAAGGGCAACCAGTGCCCGCACAGCTGGGCCTACTAGTTGAGTCTGACTCCTGGCTGTTAGGGATGCACTTGTCCTTTGTAACCTCACCATAAGGCCATCACACTTAAATGTCTACATTAAAAAAGAAGAAAGATTCCAAGTTTACAACCTAAATTTAAACCTCATAGAACTAGAAAAAGAAAAACAAAGTAAACCCAAAGTTGACAGAAGGAAGAAAATAATAAAGATCAGAGCAGAAATAGAGACTAGAAAAGCAATAGAGAAAAATCAACAAAACTCAGTTGGGTTTTTGAAAAATGTATATACAAAATCAACAAACCCTTAGCTAGACTAAGAAAAATAAGAGAGAAGAATCAAAATCAGAAATGAAAGAGGAGACATTATAATATATGCCTCAAAAATAAGTAAAAATCAGAAAGGACTGTTATGAATGATTATATGCAAACACATTAGATAACCTAGAAGAAATGAATAAATCCTAGAAACATGCAACCAACTATGATTGTATCAAGAAGAAATAAAACCTGAACAGACCAATAACAAATAAGGAGATTGAGCAATAATCAAAAAGCTCCCAAAAAAGAAAAGACCTGGGCCAGATGACCTCACAGCTGAGTTCTGTCAAACATTGAAAGAATTAATACTGAACCTTCTTAAGCTCTTCCAAAAAATAGAAGTAGAGATAACCCTCTCAAACTCATTTTATGAAGCAGCATCACCTGATTTTAAAGCCAGACAGACACCACAAGAAAGAAAATTACAGATCAGTATGTTTGATGAACACAGGTGTAAAAACCCTCAATAAAATACTAGAGAACTGAATTCAGCATCACATCAAGAAGATTATTCACCATGATCAAATGGGATTTTCCCTTGGAATGCAAGGCTGGTTCAATGTATGCAAATTACCATGCCACATTAACAGATTGAAGAATAAAAACCACACAGTCATCTCAATAGGTGTAGAAAAAGCACTTGACAAAGTTTAACATTCATTCACGATTAAGAAAAATAACCTCTCAACAAAATATGTAGATAAAGAACATGTATATACAATATTTATTCAGACTTTTAAAAAAAGGAAATCTGTCATTTGCAACAACATGGATGGATCTTGAGGTTAAGTGAAGGAAGTCAGGCAGAACAAACTGCATGATTTCACTTACATATGGGATATTGAAAGCTACCTGCCCAGGTGGACCATAAAGGCCTGGGATCTGCCTCTACTCTTGTGGTGACCATAAGGCCTTCCTGGAGGAGGTAGGACTCAAGCAGCCAGCCATTACATCTGTTTCCCTCAGCACCAACTCTGTGGCTCTCATTGAAGCACACACATCACCCAGGAAACATGGGAATGTGGGTGCTCCCTTATAAGCTGGACTATCCCTTTTCCTGTCCTCTCTGAAGGACACAGGCCTCAGCCTGCTGACAGAGAAGATACATGTTTACAGTCATGTGCCACACAACAATATTTCAGTCAGTGCCAGACTGCACATATGACAGTGGTTCCGTAAGATTATAATGGAGCTGAAAAGTTCCTATCACCTAGTGATGTCATAGCTGCCCTGATGTTGTAGCACAAAGGTAAAAATCACCAGAGCTGTAGTGATACAGTAAACAGCTTTAACCAAGGACTGCCTGAGGATGACATTGAGGAGCTCCTAAAGGTGGTGCTATAGGACTGATTATTGAGGAGTAGTTGAAACAGGAACAGGAATGCATAGCTGAAGAAAAAGCAAGAGAAAAGGAAACTGCAGAAGATAAAGAACCCCCAAGAAAATTCAGTGAAGGGTTAAGCCAATGGTCACAAACTCATTAGTCAACAGAGCCAAATATCAAGAGTACAACGATTGAAATTTCTTTTGAGAGCTAAATTTTTTAAACTTCTTCTAATGCCACTTCTTCAAAATAGACTTGCCCAGGCCGTGGTATTTTGTGGAAGAGCCACATTCAAGGGGCCAAAGAACCACATGTGGCTTGTGAGCAGCGGTTTGCCAACCACTGGGTTAAGGAGAAACTTTTGCAGACCTCAACAAGCTCCTTAAAAGGTTAGGAAACATGGGCCTCAACACCAAAACTTTTTCATTAATTGCTTACAAGGAAATTATGATGAAAAGAGGAAGCAAGCTGAGCAAACTACGCTGGTCATATTTCTACAAAAGGTGGTGTCCTCACGTAGAGCCTCCGGCAGGTCCTTCAGAAGGTGTTCCAGAAGAAGGCATTGTTATCATAGGACATGACAGCTCCATGCCTGTTATTGTCCTTACAGACTTTGTGGGATAAGATGTGAAGGTGGATGACAGTGATATTGGTGATCCTGACCCTATGTGGGCCTAATGTGTGAATTTGTGTCACAGTTTTTAACAAAAACGATTAAAAAGTTTAAAAAAAAAACATTTTTTGCAGAAAGGTCTACCAAATAAGGATATAAAGAAAAAATATTTTTATACAGCTGTACAGTGTGTTTGTGTTTTAAGCTACACATTAGTACAAGAGTAAAAAAGTTTAAAAATTTAAAGTTTATAAAGTAAAAAAGTTATAGTAAGTTAAGGTTAATATATTATTGAAGGAAAAGTATTTTTTTGTAAATTAGTGTAGCCTAAGGTACTGTGTTTGTAAAGTCTACAGTCGTGTACAATAATGTCTTAGGCCATCATTAACCACTCATTCACTGACTCCACAGCAACTTCCAGGCCTGCAGGCTCACTTCATGGTAAGTGCCCTGCACATGCATACCATGTTTTCTCGTTTATACCGTATTTTCACTGGACCTTTTTTGTGTTTAGGTATGTTTAGTCCTACAAATACTTATCATGTGTTACAGTTACCTGCATTATTCAGTACAGTAACATGCTGTACAGGTTTTTAGCCAGTATATAGTCGATTGTACCATTTAGGTTTGTGTACGCAAAATGGCAAAACAACACATTTATCAGAACATATCTCTGTTGTTATGTGACAAATGACTGTACAGCTTTTCACATTGTGATTCAGAATTCTGACATATAAAAGGAAACTACTATCTGTTATTTCAAAGGACTTTATTTAATTTTCTATAAGCATATCACTGAAATTGATTTGTCATTTTTAAATGTATTATTCTGTGACTTAGGATGACTTGAGGCAACATTTAGACAGATCTTTGGAGGAGAATAGCAGCTTAAAGTCTCTCTTGTGCAGCATGAAAAGAGAAGTAAAAAATGCAGATGCTTCAGCTGCATTAAATTTGCAGATCACTGGTGAGTTTATGGTCTGTTTGGGACCACTATTTGGTGAAATGTACGTGTTCAAACACTCATTAAACTTATTTTAAATTATTACCAGAATTCAGAACCAGTAAATAATGTAAAGTGGGTATTGGAGCCCACACCCTTGGTTGGTCTGAGTTGCTTTGGCTCATGAATGATGTGCATGCTTGCCCATGGCACGCTCAGGTGTATATGGAAAGAGCTGTGCCTGAGGGAGAGGCGCCTCCCCCGTGGGCTCCAACAGATTCTCACTGCTCCAGTCCTTTGACTTCTTAGGAGCTCAGGGATCATCCCAGGGCTGTGGCGCCATGGACCATGGTGCCAGCCTGTCTGCCCCTGGCATGTGCAGGGTACTAGCCTTCTGCTCAGCCTTATCTGAGCAGGCACAGATTATAATGGAGCTGAAAAGTTCATTTCTCCTTGATCACTGTACCTTCCAGATCCAGATCATTTTTATTTTCCTCTCTCCACTTTTTTTATTCTGTTTTGCCATTTTACAAAAGTCCACGCTCAGTATCTCAGGTTCAGATAGTGGACTTTAGAATGAAGAGGTGTTAGTGGTATCTGTTTTCCATGGTAACTTTCTCTGGATGAAATGGGGTCTCTTGAAAGTTTTAATTTCATTGAAGAAGGACAGGTTGAGCATCTTTTCCCATTCTCACCTCTCAGGGATCCAAAAGCTTTTATTTAAAGATCCAGATAGTAATTATTTCAAGCACTTACATGTGGCCTCTGTCCCAAGTACTTACTGTGGTCTTTGTCACATGAAAGCAGCCACAGAGAGTTGCCCTGATCTGTCCTTGCCCATTGTATTTATTGGGCTAATTTATTGAGTGGTAAGAGTTGTTTACAGTCTTTTCTTTTTTAAATTCTTTTTAAAGAATAGTTTATTGATTTTTAAAGAAAGAGGAAGAAAGAGGGAGAGAAACATCAATGCAAGAGCGCAATATGAATCAGCTGCCTCTTGTATGCCCCCCAACAGGGATAGAGCCCACAATCCTGGCATGTGCCCTTGACCAGCAATCTAACCAGCAGCCTCCTAGTGCCCTGGATGATGCCCAACTAACTGAGCCACACTGACTAGGGCTGAATTTTTATTTTAAAATTTCCTCCTTTGTATCTTTGTTTCTTTGAGATGTCATTGGCATGTTCACTGCTCTTGGGTTCCTTCTAGTTCAGTCTTCATTTTGCCTTCTTACCTGAGCTCAGCCACCCCCTTTCTAATGTTGTCTGATTCTGACTTTAGTTCATTCTGAAACCATTGTGGTTTTATCTGTTCTGGGTGTGGCTTTTGTTGTTCTCATACCATAACTTGTGTGGGGTTTGACCTCAGTACATCTCTATTGTTCATTATCAAGTGAAGTCTGTTCTAAATTTCTAGAAAAAGTAAGGCAGACGGCTTCTTTAACTGCACAGATAAATATGGTGGCATCCTTTGCCCTGGACCCCTCATCATCTGTTTCTCTACAGAATGGCCCTGTTCAAGAAGGGACTAGGCAGGTCAGCCCCAAGGCGTCATGGGGTCCTCCAGCCCCTTCAGATCACACGAGACACCTCCCACTCCACCCCGGGTTTATCTCATTAGAAGAGACTGAACCCCCTCATGCCAGCCCTGTTTCCTAGTTAGCCTACAAGGATTTCCCAGGAAAACGGGACACTTGGAGGTGCTCTGTCCTAGGTCAACTTCCCCACTGCCGGGTGCTGCACCTACACAGACATGGATACCATGCAGGGCCGCGGCTGGCTTGTTTGGGGTCTTGAAGCACTTATCACCAAGTGCTATAATGTTGTCTGTGGGGTTCTGGTCTTATCATCTAGTTACTCTTGGTGTCAACTAGTGTAGGCTTCTGAGCTCTGACCCATGCCGCCACTGCCTTCTTCCCAGAGGCTCGTCATGCCCTCCAGGGAGGTTTGGGTGGACACAGATTCTGAGTATGGTTTTCTTGTCCAAGTGCAGGAGGATGCCCTCCATTGCTGGGGTGATGATTGTGAGAAGGACCCACTGTCAGCATTGGCATCCCTTTGCCCATTACCTTCCTGCGCTGGCTTTCTCAGTGTCCGTCGTGTGGTTTGGTAGTGGCATGTCTACATGTGAAGTTATTTGTATCCTGGTTATCCTCTGTTTGGATTTAGGAGCCCATAAATAGTAAATTTCTCCCCCACCCCCTCCTGCCTTGAGAAGGAAACCCAGAGAGAGGCAACACCCTACAGATGGAATATAGGCACATGCTCTGTCATTGTTGGCCACAGTGGGCTTCTAATCGCTGCCAGTTGCTTCTCCTGAAAGCCTCAGGTCCTCCCCTTGCCAGAGCTTGATGCTCTGTGGAAATGAGGCCCTGAGGCCCACCTCTGTCTTCACTCGGCCCTCCACACAGGGGTGGGTTCCTCAGGGATATGGCAGGGCAGATCCCCGCAGCTTCAGCCCCGAGGTGGGAGCCAGAACTGGGTCCTTGGGGTAGACATGGCTGAATGTGTTCACCCCTGTCTTTGAGTTCCTTACGAAAATTGGTCTTTTCTAAGCTATATTCTTTTTCTTGTGTCCCAGGTCCAGTTTAAACTCTAGAATTGTTTTAATGTTCCAGATGTATACATGAATTTCACTAAAATGTACTATTTATATTCTTTATCAGGGCTCCAAACAAATGTGAAGAGGCTCTCAGGTGAAATTGTGGAGTTGAAGCAGCACCTTGAACATTACGACAAGGTCCAAGAGCTTACGCAGATGCTGCAGGAGAGCCACAGGTGCGGGCGGGGAGGGGAGTGGGACATGGAGCTGAGGCAAGGGAGGGCCAGGAGCTGCAGGAGAGCCACAGGTTTCGGGGGGGCTGTGGAGCTGAGCAGTGGAGGGTGCAGGAGCAGCAGCTGCTGGTGGCCAGTGTTCTGGGCCCACCTATGTTGCTGTGCCACCTTGGCACTTCCATGAGCTTTTCTTTCTACTGCAGGATTCTGAGAGATGAGGGGCATGTGAGTGATGGTGAGTGATGATGTGGGTGTGTGTTCCCTAGAGGTGGGACTAAATTGAGACTAGATGTAGCAGCAGAAGGAAGGAAATGAGACACAGTCATGGTACAGGGAAGTGGCAGGCAAGGTAAGATCACTCCCTGGAGCCCTACAGCCAAATCCATCTGTGGCAGGTCACAAGGTATTGGCACTGTGGGATTAATGTGGACAAGGCAGGGTGCAGTGAAGTGGGGTTCACGAGGAGGTGTCCACTCTGAGCCTCCGCCTGGTCAGTGACTGTTTCTGTGGGCCAAGCAAACCAGGCTGCCACCTGCATGGGGGATGTCAGTGGGGAGACCTGTATGGAGAAAATGGCCCTGCTTTTGCCCATTTCTTATGATGCCACAAATGTGCTTGAGTCATTGCTGACCAGGTGAGTAGGAACTTTGGCAAAATATAACACCACTTACTTTCTGCAGTCCCCTCTATAGTTAAAAATGGTTAACAGTGTTTTAAAATGAGGACTTTTCAATTGTATATTACACTGTTACAATGTCAGGATTTTTTAATGGGTCCTTTATATTTGACTGGGAATTAGAAATACTTCAGTGTTGAGTCTTCCACAGAATTAGAACATTGTTTTGCTGGCCATAGACCTTGACGAGTCTTTTCACTAAACCATGCATGGCCAGAGCATGGAGGGATCCATCTATTCATGCTGAGTTGGATCCATTCCATGGATGCCGCCAGTGCTTGCAGGGCAGGTGATGGCTGAGGGGTTGAGTCAGAACTGGCCCCACCTGGTCTGGAGGCAAGGGGCAGATGGGTAGTTGCCAGGAGAGATCAGGAGGGGACAGCTTTGAGGGGACATGGCTGGGACATGTGGGGTCAACAGGCAGGCTTGGCCAGGTGAAAGAGGATGTTGCTGGAGAGGACAGCAGCAGAGGCGGGACATGGCTGCCCTGTGTTCTCTCCAGTTCCCTGGTGAGCACCAATGAGCACCTCCTGCAGGAGCTGGGCCAGGTGCGGGCTCAGCACAAGGCCGAGGTGGAGCAGCTGCACTGGAGCTACAAGGAGCTCAAGAAGACCATGGCCCTGTTCCCGGTCAACAGCACCCGCCTCAGTGGCTGCTCCTAAACCTGGCCTTCCTAGTTGTGTGGCGTGTTTTCTTTACCTGGTGTTCTTGTTGAGGAGAGTTGTTTCTTCTGTTTGCAGTTATCTTGTGCGTTCTGAAATATATTCAGGACCCACAGCTCAATTTACTAAAATATTCTAAAAAGACAGGATTAATCCAGATCCTTCACATGTTTTGAGACAAAACACACTGACATATTTTAAGACAAACAGATTATTAGTTTTTCATCAAATGTCTTAAGATAAAGAAAATCTTGTGTTTTTCTGCCTAATGTCAAAGAGAACTATGTATGATGATTAAAGAAAAAATTTATTGTATAATAAGCAGTTCTTATTTAATAAATGAATACATTGTTCTAAAAAGTGGCTCTTCATAAATTATAACTGATTCTTATCATTGAATTCTTTTATAAAACAAGCTATGTACCTTGGTTGGTGAGCAGAAAAAAGTAAGTTCCAGGACTTAATAAAAGTAATATTTATGGTGTGGAAAACATAAAAAATAAAAATGTTTTGTGATATTAACATCCTATAGTAAAAATATCTACCCAAGTTCTGGCTCTCTTTTTGCTTATAATGTATTTCTGAAAATTAGGTCATAATAAGGCATAAAATTAGATTTTTTTTAGCTTGAAAATTTTATATCTTATGTAATATTCGCTTTCTTTGGTAAAGTAATTTTTTAGAACAATGTTTAATTGAGGAAGAAGAACAGGCCTCGGAGAAGATGCTGTGTGGGTCAGAACTCTGGGGAAGTCAGAGGGGCATCAGGTCTCCCCCATAGGGGGGGGTCTCTGAGCTTCAGATGTCCTTCCATTCACCTATTTGTCTAGTCACAGTTGTGTCCAGAAGCATGTTTTTATACTGAGCCAGGAAATGTGTTATACACCAAAAGTGTGGGGGTGGGATTTCTTGTCATCAGATCATTTTTAAACTCATTTATTGTTAATGTGGTTAATTACAAAATTTGCTAGTGTAAAAATCACCTTAAATTTCTGGAGTAAGCATAATTTAGTAATAGTGTTTTTTTTTTTTACGGATACATTGTTATTTTTAGTTTGTTAATATTTTGTTTAAGATTTTATACACCATTTAATGTTTAACTTTGGGTAATTTAAATTCTCTGTTCCTCGATTTCCTCATTTGTAAAATGGGGTAATACTGGTGCCTGCCTTATAGGTTGCTGTGGAGATTAAATGATTTATTATAAATAATGTTCTAGGACAGTACTGACACATAATAAGCATGATGTAATTGTGTGGTGGGCCACTCTGGTACTTCCTGTCCCTCGTGACCTTGGCAGCTATGTCCAAGATCAGGAAATCTGTTTCTCTTCTGCTGAAGAGATCTCTGCTTGACCTCAGTTGGACTTCTTGTGAGTGAGAAATAACTTTTATTGTGTCCAGTCACTAAGATTGGGGAGGTTTTCCACTATAGTTAGTAGTTATTTACCTTAAATCATAGGACTATGCAGGCTTTCCATTTCTTCCTCTGTTAGTTTTCATAAATTATGAATCTCTGGGAATTTGTTTCATTGCCTGTTTTTCAAAAATTTTGGCATAATACTTAGTCTTTTAATATCGTTTTAATAGCTTCAGCATTTGAAGTTGTGTCCCCATAGCAGAGATGAAGAGGCAATTGTATCCCTTCAAGTAAGACCTTGCCATGCCTGTAAGAGATGACTGCCAACTGCTGGTGGCCTGGGCGCTGCCTCAGCTTTCATCCGTGGGGCCTGACCCTCCTGCCACGGGGATCGCCTCAAACAGGCTGCCTCCAGAGACCCTGTTGGGCTGGCGAGACTTTGTCAAGTCTTCATCATGGCCTGGAGGGTTCCCTGCTCTCATATCCTCCCAGTAAAATGCCACTGCTTAGCATCTGCTCCCTGTGCCCATCGCCGGCTCCCTCAGTCATCGTCTCATTGGTTGTTTGAATTTTATCTCTTCATTAATCCACCAGAAGTTGGTTGAGTTGACCAGTCCTGTCAAAGAACCAGCCTTGGTCTTCATTTCATTTTCATTTTCTGCTCTTCCCTTTCCTTCTTAGCCATGCTGAAATAAATTATACACTTGGCTTAAGAGAATTATTCTATCCATTTTCCTGTTCTGTGTTTCTATTGCTTTATCCTCTAATGGAATTGATATATTTTAGTTTAAGTCTGCCATATCATTTTGTGCTATTCAGTATCTTCTCTCAGTTTTTCCCTCACCACTGTTGCTGTTTTTAAATTTTTATCATTAGCATTTCACCTCTACTAGCCTAGAAGCCGTGCATGTTTCTGGTGTATTTTTACATGTTCATATTTATTTAATCAGCTCTTTCATGCGCATCTGCTATCATGAGCATGAGGCCCCCTCGAGGATCCCTTCGTCTCACATGCAATGTTCTTTAGTCATTTTAATGAAATATTTATTAATAATTAATAAATAATCCCACAGAGAGTATTTATATAGTCACTATGTATTTGTAGTTATTTACTATTTATTCTTTGTTTCACTTTCTTTTCTCACATATCAGACATTCCATCTGCGATCACTTTCCTTCTGCATTTATAATTTCTATGCATGGCTACTGGCGGGAGTTCCCATTTATAGCCTAAAAATGCCTTTATTTAATCTTTATTTTTGAAAACTATTCTCTAGACTGGGATTTCAGGTTGGCAGTTACTTATGACGGCCTTCCTGTTGGGGCTGCTGTGTTGTTTGTAATGTAGTTTGTGTCCTGTACCCCTGGATCTAGATACCCACTCCCCCCCCTACTCCCCCACTCTCCTAGGGCTGCAGTAGAACTAGCCCAGGAGCATTGCATAATGCTGTCCAGGCCTCTGACATAGCACGGGGTTGGGTCAGTGGTCACCTAAGTTAGGAGTGAAAGACTCTTGGGTGAGAGACAGGAGGCTTTCTGTCCTGGAAGTCATGGCTCTGCACCCCCTCCCAGGGCCTCTCCCAGGACCCCTCCCAGGGCCTGTCCCATGTTAGATGTTGGTGCCCATGTTATTGCCCGTCCAGACCATACACTTTGAGGATAAGAGATCCACCATTTAACACTTTATTTATCACTTTTGACAACAATGTTAACAACAGCGAACACATGAGAGCATTGTGCAGACAGACATTAGCTGTTTCACTAAAGGTTTGCAGGCCAGGCCTTGACAGCACCCCCATAGGTGACTCTGAGCCTCGCACTCTGAGGGAGGGGGAGCAGGGCCCTTCCAACCCCAAGGTTGTTGCTGCTGAATGCCATTTAGACTTTGAGTCAGAACACCCATGACATTGACGTCACTGTACCCATCACTCTGATAAAGTGATACACTCAGCACTCCCTAACAATAAGATGGTGTAAAAATATATTGCATGTATATATAAATTTTATTTCCCTTTCCTGAAAAAACTTAGTACAAACTAGTATATGATCACTTTCAAGTTTATTTTAAGTTGTGCAGATTTCCTTTGTTTGGCTTGGTTTGGTTTTTCAAAAGTCTAAAGGAAGAGAGAGAAAGTTAACTAAAGCATCTCCAAGCACAGTGACCACTGCCTGGCATGCCACCGCACTGGCCATGCTCTCCAGGTGCCCAGAGACAAAGGCCAGGGCCCCTGAGCCACCAGATTTCATGAAGTGTTCAGTGGTAAGTCAGTGGAAGGAAACTACTCAGGGTAATAATTTCACAGTACAGCTCAACTGTCAACCTGTACTGTATTGAACAGGTGACAACAGAGCGCCCCCATATGGTGTGTGCTGCAGGACAGGGAGTAGCCAGCTTGTGTATCAATACCCAGGAGGGAATGAGCACAAGTGGGTCCTCAAGGGCTCGCCTGTCAAGGGCCAGATGGTGAATATTTTAGGTTTCGTGGGTCATGGCGTCTGTATCAACCCTCCCAAGTGCCAATGTCGCTGCAAAAGCAGCCACAGACAGTATATAAGCACACGGGCGTGGCCTGTGCCATTAAAACTATTCACAGAAATAGGCGATTGTACTGGCCCAGGGTGTCGGTGAGCCTCTGCCTGCTGCCATAGTCTCTGTCCACTCGGACGGCCAGACGGCCACTGGCCGGCCCGGAGCTCTCAGCCACTGGGACACAGCGGCGAGGAGCACAGACAGGCAGCGAGCTGTGCCAGTGGAAGGCCTCCGCGGACCTTGCCCCGAAGGGTCAGCATCCACTATCCTTTTCCTCTGTCTCAAAACTCAAGCCCAAGAATATTAAAGGTGTAAAAAATACTCCAGTATAAATATATATCTTACTATAATATTTTAAAATTATGTCATTTGAACTTCAGTTTTGGTAAAGCTAACTCTATTCCTGACTACTGCCCAGTTGTGTTAAATAGAAATAAATAAGTATTCTGGTATAATCAGTGTTCTCAAACGCACTCCTACTGTTCTCTGCCGATGTTCGGACACCTTCGCACTGGTCCACCCCACCCCCACCCCCTTGGGATGCATCCCGTCTCCCGGGTGTCCTCCCCTCAGACGCGGCCTGTCTCCCGGGGTGCCTGCTGTGCAGTTTCTTTTGTTCACAGATGGACATTTAATTTCTATGTGGCTGTGGTTAGAAGCTGACTGGCATTGCATAAACACATGCAGCACAGACACACACTGCCTACGTATTCACAATACTCAGAACCCAGTGGGGGGACATGCACGTGTGTCAGTTTTGTGCAGTGAAGTCGGAGTTCAGAGGCTACACACAGACGCAATGATGCATTCACCAGGCGATTAAAGGGGCAGAACGGTGAATGCTGAGTCCGCATGACGTAGCCCTTCTCCCTCCTCCTCTGGCAGAGGGGAGGGTGGGTTTTCAAAGCTCTACTTTGAGTGGACAACAATGTGTCGGCTTGTGTGTGAGCCTGACGAAGCTGGGCGACGGGCAGGGGACACAGGGTGACCGCAGTGCCTGTGTGGCCAGCGGGACGGTGGAGCTGTGGACAGGCTCCCGGCCCGGGCGTGTGGGGAGTCGGGGCCCAGGGTGTGGGGCTCTCCCCTGAGTTTGGGCGGGCGGGGACAGGGAGGGCCACTGGCAGGGAGCAGCTGTGTGCACTTGATTTCATTCAGAAAACCCATAAAGAAGCTGCTGCGCTCAGGGTCAGCAGAGCATTCTGACATCTGCCTCAGATGTGGGCCAATGGTTTCCGATCAGGTAGCTCACTTCCACCAGCCCGAAGGAGTGGGGTTGGCGCTCCGCGGCCAGGGCTGCCCCCTAGGGCCGGTGGGGTCCAGTTCTGAGGCGGCACCAGGGAGAAAGCACGGGCCGCCACGGGGTCGGAGGACACACATACGTTGTTGCTTTTGCTTAGACCCCATTTCCCGGGGTGCTCGGCAGGCTGGCCCTCAACGGGGGTTGGGACCTTCCTGTGGAGGCTGTTCTTGCCTGAAGACAGCGCTCTGGTGCCGGGCACCTCTCTCCAGGGTCCAGCAGGCAAGGAAGGGCTGAGAAGGGCCTGCATCCATGGCAGGCCCAGGTGACATCTGTCTCTGTGGGCTGTGGCGTGGGGAGCCGTTGCCAGCGTGCATGCTACAGTGGCCGAGGTCCTGCCGATTCCAGTGTCTGTGACGAGGGGAACGGGGCTGCTCGGGGGCAGGAGACCCTGGCCTCTCGCCCCTGGCAGTGCCGCCAGGCATGGCGAGAAATGTGGCCATGGAACATGGAAGAAAACGTCGCCAGCAGTGGAACACCAGGGCCGTGGTTTGCGATCAGCTTAATTGTCAAGAAACACTGCACGTTCGGTTGTCTTCAGACACCTTTTCCACGGGTTACTCTTGCCTTTGCGTTTCCTCTAAAGGTCCAGCCTGGGGGAGGAGAGAGGCACAGGGTGGGGACGGGCATCCCGCCTGCCTTTGCCCAGCTCTGTTCCTCAGTTTCCTCTCTGCGAGGAGCCTCGCCGGGCCACTTAGGATCCCCAAGTTAGAAACGTTGGAGAGAGTGGTGAGATCAGCCCTAGGAGCGGCCCTCGGAGCCTGCGCTCCAATGCCACACACTGTGAGCTCCCAGAACCTCCAGGCGAAGCCGTCCACAGAGGCGGACGGGGGGATGGTGGAGGGAGGCCAGCGTGCGAGCGGCCTGGTAGAGACACACAGCCGGAGAGGCTGGCCCTGAGCCTTCCCCAGCCCCAGCGGCGACCAGCCCGGGTGCCGTGGCAGTGCCGGCCCATGCTTCAGCCGCCTGGGCTAGGCCAGGCCCTGTGATCAGGAAGGGGTGCAGAGCAGACACTGGCTGTGGCAGCCAGGCTCCAGGAAGCATTTTCTGAGACTGCCGTGGGCTTTTCCCAGGACCAGCTCCAGGACCACGTCCCCAGAAGGTGACACACCAGGCTGTGGCTGCATTTATGCGAATTGAGTGTTGCCTTGTGGCCACTGTGAAAGCGCCCACCGGCCCCAGCATATGCGTGGGCCTTTGGGGGAGACCCTTCCTGGCCTGGTCTTGTGCAGTTCCCTGCACTCCCAGGTGGGGAGAGTGCAGAATTAACTGCAGAGACTGGAGCCGCAGAGATTTGGGCTGCACTGTGAGCACAGGGAGTAGCCTGTTCTGTGATGTCAGAACAGGGATGGGCAGAAGATGCCCATCATACATACACCTGTCTGGGAGGGAGCCTCAAGACCAACAGGGTCTTGTGACCTGGAGACATGGGGACAACAGGAGAGAGAGTCACAGACACAGGATATTTTGAGTCTTCCCTGATCCACTCAGCCACTATTTCTTCTGATTTCTTCTTTTCTTTAAAAAGCAAAATGAAATGACTGTCCTTAGTTTCCATGTAAAAACTTCACACTTCAGATCCCTTTCCTTTGGTCTCCTGAGGAGCGTTCTTTCACAGGCTCACCTTCCTTTGCACACCAGCCTTCACTCACATGACCGTCCTCAGCACAGACCTGGTCCGTGGGCATGTGTGTAAGCATGTGTGGGTGCATGAGCATGTGTAAAGCATGTGTCCATGAGTGCATGAGCCTGCGTGTGCGTGTGAAAGCATGCACCTGTGTGTCACACATCTGAATGGAACCTTCACAGACGTCCCCGTGTCTTGTTCGAGGTTCACCTCATCTCCCTGGTGCTGCTGGTTAGTGTGTTAGTGCATGTTGCCCTCGTGGTTCCTGGGCAGGCAGGTCTGCTGGTCAGGAGGTCAGCATCACCTTTGGCAGGGTCTGTCCCTCCTGCTCCTTTAAAACACCCCTTTCGCCTGCAAACAGGTGGCCTGTGTGGTCTGGATCCAGGAAACACTTTGAAAATGACCATCCGTTGACGTCCCAGCATGGGATGAGGCAGGTGCATTAGAAGAAGGTCAGTGAGTTCAGGGGCCGCACCTGGGGTAGGAGAGGAGCATGCCAGGGCTCCAGGCAGGAGGAGGTCGGGGAGTCACCCACAGCCCCTCCACCCCAGCGTCGGAGTTCTGCCCCAGGGAGCCCGGGAATGTAAAGAAGTGTGAGGTGATGTGGGGCCAGCAAAGGAGGAAGGCCCTGTCCCCCGGGGCACTGGCTACTTGCCCCCCTGCACCTTCTGGTCGTAGGTGCCCGCGTGCTTGTAGCCCGGCACGTAGCCCGACTCGTCTACCAGGTCCACACGGCCGGCCTTGCCCTTGCCCCTGCCTGACGGGTCGAAGCGCTCCTTGTGGGAGCCTGTGAACTTGGTGGTGTCCGTGAGCCGTGACACGGTGGGCGAGGAGATGGCTTTCTGCAGGAGAGCAGGGAGGGAGGTTAACTGTCATCGAACCACAGGAGAAAGAACGGGTATGTCGCGGGGAGCAGGAGAGGGGAGCCAAGTCGCGGGGAGCAGGAGAGGGGAGCAACAGGGGGTAGGCCCAAGCACAAGGGGTGCTGGCGCTCCTGGAATCCACTCTCAGCTTGACCCAGGGAGGTGGCCTGGGCCAGCCCGCACCTGGGGACTAAGGCTCCCACCCTGGCTTTAGGCCACTGCCTTCTGTCTCCTCCACCTCAAGGACCCCATTTCCCAAGGCTCCGGCCCAGCGGCCCGGCTCACCGTCACTCCTGAGATGATGGGGGCCTTGCCCTCGATGAGCCTGTGCACCTCTCGCACGGCCTCCTCGCTGCTCTTGTCCTTGAATCTCTTCTTGGAGAGCTCCTCCAGCGCCTCCTGGAACTGCTCGAACGTGATGGTCCGACAGCCCTTGCCCCTGCAGGAGAAGGAGCATGGGCACCGGACCCAGGACCCAGGACACTGGGGAACCCTGACCCTGCCTGGGCACCCACTGACATCGGGGGACCCCAGCCCTGCCTGGGGACCCCCACCCTGCCTCTTGCCCACACCAGCAGTGAGCCTAACAGTAAAACACAGAACATGCCCCGCCCCCTGCAGTGTTTTCACCCAACAGTCAGTCGCCACTGGCAACAACAGCAAATATAAACTGTCTCGGAAAAAAGCTTAAAGGAAGCACATCCTTTATGAACAACTGGACATTAAAGCAGAGCTGTTGACTGGTTCTAAATGGGGCATGTGTGTGGCCCCCACTTGGGAGGACTTTCAAAGAAAAGTTAGGGTGAGAAGCCTGTCAGATCCGAACCAGAGGGAAGGGCCCTTGGTCCTGGCTGGCAGGCAGTCTGTGGGTCCTGGTTACCACCCAGGGCCAAGAGGGGAGGACTCCCGGGATACCCAACATGGTGTGCCCAGGGCCCGCACAGGAGGCCCACCACCTGGGACCCTGCTGCCCCTGCCCAGAGGCCGCACACCTGACAAGTGCCCGTCCAGATGCACAGCACAGGGTGAGCCACGCGGCTGGGCAGAGGCCGCGTGCAGCCCTTCATGCAGACACACCAGTGGCAGCACAGAGCTTCCCGCGGGAGGTCAGTCCTGCAATTTTGAGACGCTCTAAACTGGCTTTTCACCTTTTATAATTATGACTAAAAAAAAATAGCATTTTTGCCAGTTTGACTGGATCTTCCCCATTTCAAAATGGCAAAATGGCCAAAAGAGCAAAGGCTATTCAGTGGAGCCAGGATCATCTTTCACCAAGTGGACATCTACGTAAAGTAATGAGCTTCGACCTGTGCCTCTCACCATACACCAAGGCTAACTCAAAGTGGTCAGCCACACCTTATTATAAAACCTAAAACTATAGCACTCCTGGAACAACATTGAAGAAAAATCTTATGACCTTGGTTAGACAGAGATGTCTTAGAAATGGCACCAGAAAACAGTCTATCCAAAAGAAGGATGACTTATAATTATTTTCTTCGAAAGACATGGTAATGCAAAGACAAGCCCCAGACTGGGAGAAAATACTCGCAAAGCATGTCTGATAAAGGACTGTATTGGAAATATTTGAAGAACTCTGAAAACTCAACAACAAGAAGAAATCCAGTGTAAGCGATTGTACAAAATATTTGAACTAGACACTTCACCAAGATGGGTGGGTGGCAAACAAGCACACGGAGAGACGCCACACACCACAGATGGCCCTAGTGACTAGAGGATGGGGAAGACATCCCCAGTGCTGGGGAGCTGCGGGCTCTGGGGCTCTGACACAGCCGGTGGGCACACAGCGTGGCGGCCACTGTGGAAAGCTGTCTGGCAGTTTCTTAAAGGTCACGCCTATGGCATGACCCCAAGACCAACTCCTGAGTTCTCACTCAAGAGCAATAAAGACAAGCTCACGTATTATTGCCTCTCTGCTCACAGTTTTGCTCGTGGTCACCATTCCCATCATCCTCTGGACCAGCCCCTGTCCTTCAGCAGTGGACAGACAAGCATGCCCCCAGCAAGCACATTACACGTGTGTCTGAAGACCGGGCCATGCTGACCAACAGGCCCATGGACAAGAGGCTGCTGACTGGGGGTTGCAGCCCAACCTCACCCCTCAGAGAAGCCACTCGGCAGGAGGGACGGGCCCTCTGGCACATTCAGAGCCATCTGTCCCGAGGGCATTTGCATGGACAGGACCACAGGGCAGGGGCTTAAACCAACAGTGTTTGGTGGTGGGTTCTGCCCCTCAAAGTTCTCAGGCAATATCCACAGATGCATGAAGTCCATGGGCATGGAGGCCATTCCAGGGAAGCTGCCCTCCGCCCGGGGTGCCTGGAATGGTGCAAATACAGCCTCTTGTCTCACTCTTGACCCTGCTGATGGGTAACCCCGGGGGCCCGAGAAGGCCTGTTTGTCCTGGGCTGTCACAGGCGCTCCTGTCTCCTATTCACTGGCCGCCCAGGCTGGCGTGTGGACACCAGGCTCGACGGCTGGCCCGGTGACCAGCCTCTGGAGCGCACAGCCCTCTCTGGGCATGGCGGCACCAGGCGCCACCAGGGTGAGTCACTTCGCCCAGGGGTGGGGGGTGGGGGGGTGGCCCACAGGGACTCCCGTCAAAGGGCGCATTCAGATTGGGCTGGACACACAGGTCCAGGGCCCTGACTTGCCCGCTCCACCTGGCCGGGCCAAGCGTCCGCCAGGATCCCACTGTGGCTGACGAGTGGGCCTCAGAGCCCTCCCCAGGGGACCCGGTGCCCTACTACAGAGAGAGTCGCCCGGGAGTTCTCCAGTGACAATGCCAGACACTTCCCCGGGGACAGGATCGCATCACGCTGCAGTCCACACAGAGCGAGCCTGTTCCCCAGTGCACATGGCGGTGTCCCCACAGCCCTCCACCCCCCAGCCCTGCTCAGAGGCTGTTGTTCTACTGGAAAGCCAGACGCAAGGCCCCTGCGTCCCCTGGGCCTCCAGGCCCAACTCAGGGCAAGCAGGGAGGGGCTGGGCGGGCTGCTCCTGAAGGCCACCCAGGGACACTCGGGCCAGTCCAGCCCTTCCAGGACAGACCCGGGTCTGCATGTCTCCAGAGCCAACACCCATGATGCACCCAGCATGGAGCACCCACCGTGACCCCCGTGCCCTCCTTGCCAGCACCTTCCAGTATCAGAGCGAAATGCACTCTCCCCGGCCCCTCTCTGAGGGCCAGCATCCAGCCTACTGAGCCACTGGGGGCGGAGGGATGGGAGTGCCGGCCGGGGAAAGGGCTGGCTCTCCCAGGCTCCCCTGACCAGCAGCAGCTGGGACCTGGCGGCCTGTCCAGAGAGCAGCCAGGATGTTACTGTGGGCAGGAAGTGGGGAGTCGAGGGGGAGAGCTAAGGCACTGATGAGGGTCAGAGAGCTGGGAGCCCCTATAGCATCCCCATCATCCCCTGGGCCAACAAGATGTGGGGACACCTGGAGGAGCTGTCTTGGGGGGAAGCGCCCCTCAGGGGGGTGGTGCTGCCTGGAGGATTGCTTGCTATGCTCGTGGAGGGCTCTCCTGGCAGACACTCGCCCTCACCCCTGCCCAGGGCCGCGCCCTCTACTGACCGGCCTGCCTGCTTGGGCCACAGCAGGTGTGGGGCTGAGTGCAGCCCCAGCTGACAGCCACTCAAACCGTAGGTCTGGCTGCAGATGGCCCCGACCTGCCTGAAGGACAGCTGTGACCTGTCCGCTCCCCTCACTGCCCCCCGTGTCCCCCCCTCCAACACATTCAGTTACTTCCCCTAAGTAGGGAAAAACACCCTCCAGTTTCTTCCTAATCCTGACTTCGTGTTTGCCTGGTCCGAGCCTCTGGTGGCTGGGACTTACCTGGGAGGGGCAGGGCCCAGAGGCCGGTGGATGACTCGCACTGCTGCCAGTGGTCACCAGAGGGCCCCACAGAGAAACACTCCCCACCACAGCCACCCTGACACTGGGAGACCCCAACCCGAAGCTGACAGCACAGCAAGGGGCTGGGTGCACCAACCCCAATGCCCCAATCGCACCGCCAGCCTGGAGGGAGGGTCTGGGACTGCCCCTCCCTCCCGGAGCATGGCCATATCAGCTCACGTGATACCCCACCCTACACTTGAGCTTTGCTGGGGCTCCTACGAGGGGCTCAGCCTGCTCCAGGCACTGGACACCACTGGATGGTATCTAGGCCCCAGGCCTGTGCTTCTGTGCTGAGCCTCTGGGGTGTACACCCACGGCCCAGGAGCCCTTGCTTCAGACAAGTTCCGTGTGTCCTGGCTTTGACTGTAGCGTGTGTGGCAAGAATGGAGCAGCTTTCCAAGTCTTCAGTGACAGGGAGCCCCGCCCACCTGCTTCCTGCTAACCTGAGACCCAGATGCCAGACGCAAGTTGAGCTGTGTCCCTGCACCAGTGTCACGAGAAACAGGTTGTTTTCCCTGTACGCACACAGCACCCACCCGACAGGCGTGTGCATGGGTCAGGAGAGGCTGCAGCAGAGATCCCACCCTCCTCTGACCCTTTGGTCTGTCCTCTCCACCTGCAGGGTGGGAGCCACATGCCTGACCCCACACACGCAGACAGGATGGAAGGGGATGGTGCCGTCCATGGCCCCCAAATGAGACCGTCAGGGTGACCCTCCTGCTTGTGCACATGAGGTCTAGATTAATGAATCTTTCAGACTGACCATCATCTGTCCTTGGGGGCGTGGAGGATGTCAGAGTCTTTGTCTAGGTAACAATAGTCTTCCATCTAGATCTGGTATAGAGCTGCAAGAAATTTGTTTAAAATTTAACACATAGTAACATCAAAACAAACAGGCACTGCCATGGCGACAGGACCTAAACAAAGGCTGCAGATACCCTGGCTGGCGTCACCGCCCAGAGCCCTGGCAACCGCCCCCAAACAGAAGAGCTGCTCTTCTCTACCAAGTCAGCAACTTCGAGGTCTCAGCCCGTCCTGCAGGCTCCTGTGACCCTACCCAGGGCACTGTCCACCCTTCCCACCCAGGGACAAGGGTGTGAGTCCCTCCCACTGTAACCTGTGGTATCCAGCAAGCCATCCAGGCAGGGCATTCCCTGTTCCCTTCTAGGGGCCCCTGTCACCACCACAAACTGGTCTTCGCTATGTAGTGACCACAACCCCTCACTGGGTTGGGCCACAGTTACCCGTTCTCCCCCATTCCATGTCCCCCAAAGTGACCTGAGGCAGAGACACCAGGGGACCACAGGTAGTCCTGGGCTCTCTCTGCAAGGGGGGCCCACCATGCCCAGGAGCTGAGGTCCACCCTCAGCCCTGAGTCCAAGCAGCTGACACCTTGCCTCCCAGTATAGGCAGGGGGAGCAGATGGAGTCCTTCCTGGTGCCCACTCACTCCTGGAAGCCAGTGCCCCCATGTGGGAAATGGAGTGCACATGCCTCTTGCACACAGGGTTTCTGGGCTTGTCCAGGGCAGCTGTCTTCTGATTGAGCCACCAGCACCCTTGCCATCTCCCCTGCTTCAAGGTATTGTACGTGTGTGTGTGTGTGCACTGTGAGCTCATGTGCACAAGAAAGTCTGTGTACACATGTGTGAGCTCCTGTGTGCACATGTGTGTACATGCCTTCATGCAATAGCTTAAAGGCAACTTACTGCAGAAGGGATTAAGAGCGAGAAAAGAAAAATTGTCCCTATCTGCCTTGACACTTGGCATGTCTGGGCCAGTGCCAAGGGTGTGGAACCTGTGGCACTCCTTGGTAGGGTGACCTGTCCCTGGACACAACACTTATCTCACCTGCCTCCAGCCCTTCTGTAACATTCCCCAACAGACACAGCTCTTGGGGTTCCTTTGCTCCTGGGTCTGTCCCTCTTTCTCTCCTGGACACACTGGGTTTACGAAGACCATTGCTAAAGGCCTGGAGAAGCCGCCCAGGAATTGGACCGAGGGCCCATGCCGGGCCTCATCCCAGTCAGTCCCTGCTGCAGCTCGTCCTCCTCACCTGGCCCAGCTCCTGCTCCACCTCACAGGCTCCCACTTCCTCTTCCCCTCCATCCCTGTGCCCTCTTCCTCCTCCTCACCTGCATCCCACCTCCTTACCTGCGTGCGCCAATCCCTTCAGTTCCTGGCCCCTCACCCTTCTCTAACCTTAGGCCTTGAGAAGGCTCAGGCTCACAGGAAATGGAGCGTCCACCAGGATCCCATACCCTGTGCTATTGTGTCATTGGGGCTCTGGCGCGACTGTAGTAAATCTGCAATGTTCCACCTCTTCAGCTGAGACTGTGAGGCTGAGTCCTTCTACCTGGCGAATGCCAGTCTCCTGTGCTGGTGACTAGGTCCTGATGGCTGGCCCTCAGGGACCACTTGTGGGACCACTTCCACCCTGCCCCAGTCATGCCACCCCATGCCACCTCCCACGTTATGGGACTGAGCCAACCCCAGGAGAGCTGGCCTGTGGCTCCATGGTGACGGCCCTTCTGCCTGGTGTGGCTATCAGGATGGTGTGTCAGGCTGGGGAGTTGGGGAGACCTCACCATGTGGAGATGCACCAAACATTTCCACAAGCAAAGTGGGGACATAAAAGCATAGGCTCTGGGGGTGCAAAGAAAAACCCTTTTCACTGCCTCTGGGCTCAGAGAAGGATGGAGGGAGGGAGGATGCAGAGGCATCTGAGATGAAAGATGGCAAGGTCACAGCAACATATAACTAAAGGATCACAGCAACCTTGATGGACATGGGCCCAAAATAAACCGAAATAAAGCCATTTTCTAGCAACAAGTATGGCCTGGATAGAGAGGGCTGGATGCTTGAAGGTCTTGAGGGTGCTGTTAATTTTCCCACGTGTGGTCATGGGTGCGGAGGGCAGGAGAATATTTTCATTCTCCAGAGATGCCCGGTGGAAAGGGAAGGGGGTATATGTAACCTTTCCTGGATATACTCCCTGTGTACAGGAGAAAGGATGTGTGCAGGAACACATGCACACACACGTGTCTTCATAGGTATACAAAAACATACACCTGCATGCACCCAGATGTATATGCATACAAGGAAGCACATGAGCACACTGCTCAGTCACTGGGCCACAGCTGAAGACTCAGCTGTTAACTGCTCTGTCACCTACACTCTTCTTCATGTGCCATCATTCCCAAAGGAAAGGGGAGCCCCACAGAGGGGCCGAGGGCAGGGGCAGCCGAGATGCAGGTCATACGTGGGGCACAGGCTTCAGAGCAGCCCCTCTCAGGCTCAGCCCACAGTGGGCCAGGAGCTCTGCCACGGAAACCCTCCAACCCTCCCCGGGTCCCAGCTAACCCCAAGGCAGCCTGCTCTGGTTCCAATCCCTGGACATCTGATTCTGGGAAGGGAAGGATCTCGAAGCATCACACTTCCTCACAGCCTGTTAAAATACAAAATCCACTAGGGGACCCTGGTTTGAGGCCCTGCTGACCTCAGGCCTCTGGGACGCTGGCTCTGTGGCGGGAGAGCCCGCCCAACTCACTTACTTGATTTTGCTGAAGACGATGTCCACGTCGGTGACAGTCACGTTCTTCCCGTCGATCACCTGGCAGTCCTTGCACAGCTTCGACCAGTTCTTGCCATGCATCTCCTTCCCGGTGGCTCTGGTGTCCCCATGCACCGCGAACCGCCGGAAGGCCTCCTCCAGGGCGCTGAGCTCCTGAGCCGAGGCGGCCGCCCCCTCGTTGGCACCTTCTGACTCCAGTGACAGCCTCTTAGCTGCTTTGTCCTTTGCAGGGTCCCCTGGGGACTTGGGGGGTGTCTTGTTGGCAGCCTTGGTGGGCTTCGCCTTGCTGTCGGCCATGTTTCTGGTGGAGAAAGGAGAGAAGAAAGGGGTTATTCTGTTTCCTCGGGACCGCCGCCCAAGGCTCCTCCAGCTCACTCACAGGACAGGGGGCTGGCAGGCACCCGGATGTAGCAGGGCCCTGGGGCCCCTTGGGGCTGAGCCCTGGGCATGAGGGAGCAGAACCCTGGCCCAGGAGACACAGCAGGATGGGGAGTGCTTGTCCTGCTGCTGGACACGACACTGCCCCTCAAACACCAGCACCCTGCCAGCCATTGCTGGGTTAAGGACTCTCCCCAAATAATCAAAGCCATCAGCCATTGGTAGGGCCGCAGGTAGTGCACCCAGCTCAAAGCTCCTTCCTTGTCGCTCCCCATCTGGGTCTCTTCACCTGCTGGGTGACTCCCCAGAAAGACATCCTTCCTGGGTTCATGGAGTGACACCATCCTTGGGGCGGGGGTATCCAGAATCGGCTGCTACCCTCACCTTAGGGCTGAGCCTGCTGCTCTCCTGTGAGTGGGAGAGGGAGACCCCAGGGCGTCAGTCAGGCACAGGGTGGGGGAGGATTGCATGCACTGGGGGAAGGCTACCACTGAGGGTCTTGTGTGGGGAGATGGGGAGCCTGCACTGACCTGCCCGTGAGGCTCTGCCTCTGTGAGGTGCCAGATCCCCAAAGCTGAGCTGGGTCCCCGGGGGCTCAGAAGATAGGAGCCCGTGCTGCCTCTAGTGGGTTTCATGAGCACAGAACATGATGCAGCCATGTAGCCATGCAGCCTTCCACTGCAACAGGCTGTGGCCAGGGCAAGACCCCGAGATGCCCAGCCACATGTAAGATCCGCAGGGGCCCTTGAGGAGTGGCTAACCTCTGTGTGCTTCGCTGAGAAAGAACACTGCTGGGGCTCAACGAGAGGACAGAACTCGGGACCCACTGGCGCACAGCACACAATCCGGGAGCAGTCTGTGCAAGCTTGCTCACAACTCTGCCATTCACTGAACATCCCTTCAACCTATCTGCTCTACACCCGTTAGGACAGAGGAAGATGGGTGACTGGGCATTGTGGGGAGGAGGGTCCTAGTGGCCCTGCTGAACTCAAGATCCTACAAATTCCCAACAGAAAGAAGTCAAATGCCCTCCACCGCTGGACTGGATGTTCTCAGGGGCCTCCGGACTGTGGTCCCACTCTGCCTGCCATCCTCTGTGATGGCGCAAGAAGTGCACCTGCTGCTGAGAGAAATCCGGGACACCCGGTGATGGAGCACAGCTGGCTCCGGGTGTGAATGAGAGCTGGACAGCACTTCCGGCTTCCCACCGGGATCCAGGGCGGGACTGGGAGCGCTATCCCTCCTAGGAACCGTGTGAGGTGAGGAGTCAGGTGCCGGCAGAATCACTTCCAGGTTTATTGCTGACACTATTGCTCTGTCTGCAACAGGAGTTTCTGGAGGGGTTGGCTGAGCGTCTCTCTAGCACTTGGTGCCCAGGAAGAAAACGTGAAGTTACTAGAAGCATGCGCTGACGGTGGGAATGTGCACATGCATTCAACTTAGTCAAAGAGAAGGAAACCTCCGGTGATGCTTCCATGCATGGTCCGGTGCATGGTCCACGAAGCATCGGGTCGTGAGAAGAAAGCATGCCCGGTACGTTGGGGAGAGCTGGCTGTGGTGTTGGAACTATGGGCCATTCTTCTTGTGCTTTTCTGTATTTTGCAGCTTTCCCAGCAGCACTGTTTTATAGCAAGAACCTGGACGGGGAAGCTAGGGCTCCTCCCCAAAGCGCCCCCCACCTCCCCTCTCAGTGTCTGGGGCTGAGCTAGCCCCCCACGGAACCAACAACAAGACCTCCCCCCAAAGCCACGTGTGGCAGGACCTGGCACCCCACCAATGATGAGGACACACAAAAAAAGTCCCTGTGAAATGCTCTGAGCACATGCTGACAGATACATTGATTCTGGCACACAGAGTGGGCTCTCTGAGAGCCTTGGCCCCCAGGGACCCCGAGGATAAAGGACAGCAGGGCGGCCGGGAGGGGGGTGAACACCAACCTGCTCAGGCACCGCACATTCCTCAGCCCGCCAACTCGTGCTGGGCGCGGGGCTTTAACGAGCCCATTAAAAAGTGAGAAGGAGCCCTGACCGGTTTGGCTCAGTGGATAGAGCCTCGGCCTGCAGATGGAAGGGTCCCGGGTTTGATTCCAGTCAAGGGCATGTACCTTGGTTGCAGGCACATCTCCAGTGGGAGGTGTGCAGGAGGCAGCTGATCGATGTTTCTCTCTCATCGATGTTTCTGAATCTCTATCCTTCTCCCTTCCTCTCTGAAAAAACCAATAAAATATATTTTAAAAAAATAAAAAAGTGAGGACGGAATAAGATGTGAAAAAGTTCTGTTGTCGTAGCTTTACTTTCCAGCTGGACTCAGGCAATAAAGAGGTAGAGTGGTGTGACATCAGGTAGTGGGCAGTGCACCAGGAGAATGAAGGCAGGTAGGAGGGCGACGATGCTTGTGATTTTAGACGAGTTAGAGGGAGAGCCCGAATGGAGATTGGAACCGCAGGAAGGCGCTATGCACGAGCGACCGTCTGCCACAGATGTTGCCCCGAATCCCACCGGACAGTTGAGGTTCCTCCCAGACTGAAAACCCCACCTGGTCTCCATCTGCCGCCCTGGGCACCGGTAGAAAGGGCCCCATGCTTTCAAGGCACTGAAGAAAAGCCCTTCCAGACCACAGCCCCCGGGGTGAGGGACCAGACAGCTGCGGACAGAGGAGCTGGGGGCTCTGCCAGGGCCCCCCCCCCCCCCCCCCCCCCTCACTGCCCCTGCCGCCCTCACCCTTGCCAAACCACTCGGTCTGTGACCTCGAAGCTGCAAAGGTAACTCGGCCACAAGACCCAGAACACAGCTCTCTGCTCTGGGTTCCCTCCTGCTTTGTTTTACTATGAAAAGACATGATCGTCATAAAATATTTAAAAAATTACTTTAACAAGAATAACAGAAGGAGTTAGGTCCTCTGTATGGTATAGGAAGATCTCCAGGCCTATTGTTTGTTGTGTGCAGACGCAAGACATGGGATAGCAGAAATCACACACCCGGCTCTGGGAAAGCAGACAATGGGGACGAGAGAGAGATACTGCAGGCGGCTGGGGCTGAGGGGAGGGGTCACATCCTGCTGTTGTTTGAATCGCCCCCGTAAATCCATGTGCTAGTTCCATAATGACGTAATCATAATAAACTTGAAGCCGAGGGCTCCACCAGAGCTCTACTGGGATACAGAGAGCCCTTCAGTACCAGCAAGGACAGCCTGCAGGCAGGGGCCTCCCTCCAAGGGGCGGCCTCCAGCACCCTCCCTCCCTGGCTCCTCCCCTACCCTCTTCTCCCCACCCCCACTCCCCCGTGTGAAGGCTGTGGTACCCCTCTGCTTTCCTGTGCCAACGGTTTCTGGGGAGTGAGGCGAGTCTGAACCCAGGGCGGCCTTCCTTCCCCTTTCCCACCTGTGCTCCCCACTTTCCGCACAACGAAAACTAAAGTCACTGAGAGGAAGAGGCTGCCAGGAGGTCCAAATGCCAACCCACTGAACGAAGCGTTCCCTGAGGTGTGCCCGTATTCTTGGGTGAATACTGTGTCTCTGGGTGTGTCTTCTGCACCCCCAGGTGATGTCCGCATGTCCAGGTGTGCATCTTGTATGCCCAGGTGTGTGTCCAGGTATGTGTCCTGTGTTGCCAGATGTGTGTCCTGCATTACCAGGGGAGCTGGCCCTCCCTGGCCAATATTCCCCTCGGGGGCACAAGGCAATGTATGGTAGAAGTAGAGCCTGGTCACGGATGTCTCTACCTGATCAGTGAACAGGGCCAGGTGTGTCTGAGCGCTGGCCACAGACATGGCAGCCTGGATGGCCAGCAGACTCTGTTCCTGTTTCTTCATGTAAAGATTTCCCAACAGCTCAGGAAAGCCCCGTGAGTCAAGTCCTGATTTATTTCATGGTCCACGGCCCCTGGCTCCAGGTGAGAACCCAGTCTCTCTCCTGGGCCTCTCTCATCTGCTCGCCTAGAAAGATCCCTCAGCAGCCCAGGGCTGGTGGTGTCAAAAAGAACGGCGAGGAACCGGGAGAAGAGTAGGTGGGAGGCTGGCGAGGTGTGGGGAGCCAGTACGCCCAGTTCTGGGGGAGCCGTTAGCCTCCGCCAGACACTGCTTGAGGCGGGGCGGGAGCTGTCCTCGAGGGGTCAGGAGGGAACTGATACACTGGGTGTGGAGCAGACTGTGTTACAGGATTTGCATTTTTAAAGGAGGCTTAGAGAGGGCAGGGCAGTCAAAAGGTGGAATTACAGACCGGAGCAGCATGAGATACAGGGGAGGCGCTGGGTACCCAGACGGCAGCCACCCGGGAAATAGTCAGACAAAAGCTCTTGGCCAGGTGATCCATCTGAACTGGGAACACCTGCCCCTGAGTGTCCGCCAGGTCCGGGGGCTGCCTCACCGCTGGGTGGGCGGTCTCTCAGATATCACATGGTGTCCCTGGCCCCCGCCCCCTCACAGGGTATAGATGCACCAAAGATGGGCCATGCCAAGGTCCCTATTTCCAGAATGAACTAGGCCCCATTTCAGAATGACTCTTCCTGAACATGCTTAAGACTTGACAGTCTGAGGCAAAACCTATAGCAAAGGTGACACAGGGCAAATCCCAACAGGTGACAGTCCCAGTCGCTCACATGACATTAGCATACGGCACTTCAATCAGGAGGAATGAAAATCTGTGTTAGTGACATGCCTGCCAAAGGACCCGGTGTCTGTGAGCAGGGCCAGGTGTGTCTGTGAGCAGGGTGAGGTGTGTGTCAGTAGGGCCAGGTGTGTCTGTGAGCAGGGTGAGGTATGTGTCAGTAGGTCCAGGTGTGTGTCTGTGAGGAGGGTGAAGTATGTGTCAGTAAGGCCAGGTGTGTCTTTGAGCAGGGCCAGGTGTGTCTGTGAGCAGGGCCAGGTGTGTCTGTGAGCAGGGTCAGGTGTGGTTTTGAAGGATGGCAGCAACAGCAGCCCGGTGCTCTCCTGTTTCCCCTTCTAGGACAGAACATGGTTGTGCCCTGAATATAAAGATAGGTGTGCATCATCTCCACTCTCTGGTTGCCCCAAGCACATGCCCAGCAATTCATTTCTGATGCCCTATGGGCTCCCTTGTCCTGCCCCCAATCTACACCTTCACCTGCTGGCACTTCCTGCCATCTGACCCGGCCAGTGGAGCGGACCATCTTGCTTCTTATAGCCAGGTGCCTTCTGGTTCCCAAGGCCCCTCACAGTCTGTAGCTGCCTCTTACCCCCCACTTCGCCCTCTGGTGCCACTGTCTGGGGCATTACTAAGCCAGCTGACACACTGTCCTCCCCAAGTAGGAGCTGGGTGCACCCAAATTACTGACCCTTATTGGAGCGAGGGCCTGGGCAAGCTGCACGAACACTGGGTAAGCAGCCAGAGAACGTGCAGAGTGGGGCAGGGGCAGGCCAGCAGGATGCATGGGGCTGGGGGCTGGCACCTGCCGTAGGGTTCCCAGAGCTCACGCAGGACCACCCACACCACCTCATACTCCCATGGCCCTACCTGGGGACTGACGTGCGAGACCCTCCTGATGGCCCCTTCGCCCAGGGAGCCCCTGCCTCGCAGTCAGCCTCCCTGGACCACCTCTGGGAAATGCTGGGCCTGACCAGCCTCTCCTGCCCAGGATGCTCTCAGACGCTCATGCCCCAGCCCTGCCCAGGAGCATGTCCACAGCAGCAGCCACCGTCCTCAGGCTCCATCCTGCCCGACTCCGCCAAACTGCTGGGAACTCAATCCCACCCTTGAGAGAGACAAAAGCCCGCCCCCACCCTATCTTCCTGAGCTCAGAGCACGCGGTGGAATGAAGACACCTGTGCACTAAGACCCCACTCGGCGGAGAAAGGTCCTGCAACCAGGGAGGGCCACCTGATTCCACCGTGAGCACAACAGAAAGGTTCTTTGCCAAGGCCCCGGGTGTAGGTGTCTAACTCTGGTGAGACATCACACAATCTTAACTCCGGAACCTTGCGGTGTAACCAGAGTTACGCAGAAATCCCACTGGAGAAGTCCCTTTTAAAGAGAAAGGACCCTTGTGATTCAGACGCCCATGGGCCTGGATGGAAAGCCACACCTGCTGAACGCCTGGCGAGGCTGCTGGCCTCCGAGAGGCTGCTTCCTGGCAGCGGCTCTGCTGTCTAAAGGCAGAATCTCCGCTTGGGTTCTTGACGTTAACCTCTTCCTCTAAAGGCTCCGCGCCAACCGCCTCGGGTGGGTGGGCCGAGTTTCCTGGGATGCACATGTTGCAAGCTGGATTGGGTAATGCGTGGACGAGTCCCGCCCACTGTGCTCTGCGGGAATGGGGTGTGTCTCCGAGGCTGGTGACAGATGCCGCCACAGGCCCTGCAGGTGGGAGAGGGCTCCCAGGAGAGTGGGCATCAGAAGGAAGCCGCCCAGGCTCCCCGAGCTCCTGCCTGGGCATCACTGGTCTTCCACCCCACGGACTTCCGAGGGGTGGGTGTGGTGCCACCCAAATCCTCTGAATCTTTCTTTCTTCCTCTTTCTTTCTTCTTTCCTTCCTTTCCTCCCTCCCTCCCTCCCTCCCTCCCTCCCTCCCTCCCTTCCTTCCTTCCTTCCTTCCTTCCTCTTTTTTTGTTAATCCTCACCGAGGCTATTTTCCCATAGATTTCTAGGGAGAGTGTTAGAGGGAAAGACAGAGAGAGACACATCAAATGTGAGAGAAATACAGTGGTACCTCGAGATACGAGTGCCCTAACATATGAGATTTTTGAGATACGAGCAGTCAAGTGAGCAATTTTTGCTTTGAAATACGAGCAACAGTTGAGATACAAGTAATCGCTCGGATCAGCTGGCTGCACAAGACCCACCAGTTTACCGCAACTCGAGCGTCTCATAGTTTCCCACGCCTCAAGGTTACGGAATGAATTAAACTCGTATCTCAAGGTACCACTGTACATCGATTGCCTCCTCCAAAAGCCCAGACCAGGGTCTGGGCCGGGGAGGAGCCTGCAACCCAAGTGCGTGTTCTTGATTGGAACTGAACTTTTGACCCTTTGGCCTGCAGGCCGACCATGTATCCACTGAGTCAAACAGGTTAGGGGTGAATCTTTACACCCACTGGGGGTCTGAGATACAATCTCACTATCAGGACTATGAACCAGAGCCCTTAGACCATCACTGGGCCCATGGCTGTGACCCCCAAAAGGCCCAGAGTCTGTGTAAGAAGCATTCCTTGGGTCTGATAAACTGACTCCCGCGCAGACCTTGATGGAGGGCCTGACACTTGCAGGCTTGACTGGCAGCCAGGAAACAGCTCTGGTGATGGAGCTGAGCTGAGGGCACCTGTGGGGAGGCTGTGGGTGCAGGAAGAGCCTTGCCACATGCCGCTGGACCCTCAAAGGCAACCAGGAAGTTCCAAACAATGTGTGCAGAAGGAGAAAAAGGAAAGCAGAGAGAGCCTGTGCCTCCCGCTCCTCAGAGACCTCCATGGCAGGTGATCCTGGGAGCCAGGCGCCAAGGACCCAGGAAGGCCCTCCTGGGAGTGTTCCATGGGCACCACTAGGGCCTGGTCCCAGGACACTGATCTGAAGAGAGAGGAAGTTGGAGGGGTAAATGCCAAGCACCACTGCCCCAGTGGCACCGAGTGAGGCTTAAGCCTGGCCAGCAGGTCCAGGGAGACCTGTTGTTCACGGAGGCCATCTGCCCGGCTCCCTCAGGCCCTGACCTCCTAGGATATTCAGGTGTGTGTGTGTGTGTGTGTGTGTGTGTGTGTGTGTGTGAGGCCCTCAGCAAAGGCAAGGTCGGGATAGGAGAGTAAATTTGAAAGGCCATAGGGACCTGAAGCCGGAGGCAGCTGGTGGTTCACCTCCCTCTTCTCACGTCCATCCCAGCAGAAGCTCGGGCCCTCAGTGTGAAGGTCTCAGAGTGTCGGTGCTGCCCCGGGGAGAGGGCACCCTCCCCCAGTAAACAGCTCAGGGGAACAAAGGCCGTCAGAATCCTGTGGACCCTCCCAGGGCCAGCCCAGCCCTGCCCCCACCGTTCTCAGCTCTTTATTTGAGTCCATTTGAGTATAACACGGCCCTTTGGCAATTGTTCACATTGCTAATCATAACATGGCCACCCACCCCGCGGTGCCCCGGACACTCGATGTCAATGACCACTCGTCTCACCAGAGGGCCGTCCCAGGCAGTGGGAGCCTCCAAGAGCGGCACAAAGCCGCCTTTCTCCGTCCACGGGCGCCTGCCAAGTGCCCGGGGATGGTCTCGGAGCCACAGCTCAGAGTGGAGAGCAGCCCCGCAACCCAGCCCCCTGCCCTTCACAGTCCTGGTGTTGAGCAGCCCGACAGGCTGGGCTGGCCGGACTATGGCTGTGTGAGTGGGATGCAGCTCATGTCTGTCATGTAGCCTCAGGCTGCTGCCCAGAAGGTCCATGGGGTCCAAGAAGCCTGGGAACCAATCACACCCTCGCTGTTCCCTGTTCACAGGTCAAAGGTAATTTCTCCCCATCACAAGAGAAGAAAGAGCAGAGGAGGCAAGCTTCCTCAGCCACCCAGCAAGCTTCCCCATCCTGCCATGGGTGTCCTCACCCTGGATCCCCAAAGGCCCTGGGCAGGACAGAGCTGAGAGGAATGGGGCAGCCCCAGGACAGGCTGTGAGCTCTCCAAGAGGTGGCTCGTGGGCTAGGAAACTGAGGAAGGTGGAGCTGTCCTCCCCTACGGCTCAGAAGAATTGGTGTCCACAGCAGAAACTTCTCCGGGCACCATGGGGTTGGTGGTTTCAAAGGGACCCACCTCTCAGGAGCCACACTTTGCTGCAGTCCCCGGAGCCACCCTGGTTTCCATCAGCATGTTTTCTGTGAAACCCAAGCATGCAGCTGGCCAGCAGTGCCAAGGTGAGCACTGGGCACAGGGAGCTAAGAAAATGAGAGTCTCATGGGTAAGGGAGAGCTTTCCAGGGTGACATAGCCACCCCACTCTGAGAGGGGCCCCTCAGGGCCTAGGACCGCAAAGCAGCTGGAAGGAGAGTCCCCCAGAACCAACAGGAACAGAAAAGCAAGGAGCTTGCCATTGCCTGCCCACTCTGGGACCCGAGTCCTTAGAGTGGCCCCCAAACCAGCATGGGTACCGGGCCCCAAGATGCCTGCCCAGCACCCATGAATTAAATCCCATCCCTGTCACGAGAGGTTCTGCCAACAGAGCACCCAGCAGGAGCCCCTGCCATGAAGTGGGAGAGAAAGAAGACTCAGGGAGCACAGGTACCACGTAGCGCAGACGGATGGAGAACTGAAGATACTTCACATCAATAGAGAGGCATCCGCCATGTGGGGGTGACGCATACCCTCTCGCCAGAAGTGCCCTGAGGGTTAGATGAGGACACTCATAGAAACTTCTAGTCACTGATCCCTTCCTCAGTCAATCAGCATAAGCCCCTGGCCCCACAAGGAACCAGTGGGCATAGAGTGGTGTCTCATCTTACAGCCAACCTGGAGTCAGGAGGGCTCCCTATGCAGGGGGCTGGCTAGTATACTGGTGGCCCCAAATTAGGTGTGTCCTGTCCTCACTCTAGAACCTGAAAATGGAATCGTGTTTTTGGAACACGATGTGATCAAGCCAAAGGCATTGAGATGAGCTCGGCCTGGGTCATCCGGGAAGCACTGAGTCCAGGGAGAGTGTCCTTATGAGACAGAAGAGAAGAGACACAGACCCATGAGAGAGGCCACACAGCGACAGAGGATGAGCCTGGGTGCCGGGTGCTGGAAGAGGCGGGAGGACCCTCCCTTCGAGGTCCCAGAGGGAGTATGCCCTGGGACACCTGATCTCAGGCTTCTGGCCACAGAGAAGAGTGAGTGAAAGGCCAGGAGGAGGCAGTGCTATTGGGTGTGGCACAGAGCACCCAGGGCCAAGGCCCAGCAGCTGGTCCCTGGGCGGTGGATTCCAGCGGTCCCTGGAGGTCACTCTGAGCCAGGAGGAGCTCTAAGTAGGGGACTGTCAAAGGACACCTGTCTTCTAAGATACCCACTCTGGCTTCAGGTTGGCGGTATTTGGGCAGAAAATAAAGGTGGGTCCACATTCAAGGAGAGGAAAAATACTGGTGAAGCACACAAGACCGGGACAGAAAACTTTTAAATTCGGGGCAAAGATAAACATGTGCGCCTGCTGCTGGCCCCTTCCAGATGGGGCCCTTTCTGAGGGACGGGCTGGGGCCAGAGTCGCTCCCTAGTGCGTCTCCTGCTTTGGAGATGCCCCAGGCCAAACCAACAAGGATGGCAGGCAACGGAGGGCAGGTCAGAAAGAACTGGGATTCGCTCAGGCGAGTGTAGTGACAATAGGAACAACAGAAATGTGACCAGAAGGGACAGAGGGCCTGCAGGAAAGGGCTGCTGACCAGGTCTGCCTGGTTCACAGTGTGTCAGTACCTTTAAGCCTCAAAGATCTCCTGCCCCAAAAAGCAGCCCATGTGGGAAGAGACTGAAGAACACTGTAGTCAGAGAGAAAGAATGGAGGACTGAGCAGGGCCCACTTGTGGGGGAGACGTTGGGGAACCTGGCGCAGCTGTGACGTGCAGCCCGAGTTCAAGAGAAGTGTGAGTGGGCGTGTTCCCTGCAAACACCATCTTCATCTGGCCAGACACTGTTCAGCCCAGACAGCACCTGGGCCGCAGTGCAGGGGGTTTTCAGCCAGGTCACTTTTCAGAGTCAGCTGGAGCTTTGAAAATACAGTTGCTGCACTCCTACTTCCTGTGATGGAGCCAGGCCTCCCAGCCCACAGGGCAGCATGGGAGAGTGGGCAATGAGAAAACCCATCTTTTTCACTACACCCAAGTGCTGACAGGAGAGAGAAAAATAAGCAGCCAGGACCCAGGAAAGAGGGAAACCTGGACAGACCAGCCATGTAGGAGCCATTTCTCTGTGGGCACTGGCTGGTGCTGGAGGAAGGGTTGGGGGAGCTGGCAGGCTGAGCAGACTGTTCATAGTTGTTCCTGGAGGGACGTGCCAGGTGAGCTGGCAGGAGACCGAATCAGCTCAGCTTCTCAACCCACGACTTGGATTCAGGTGACTCTAGGTTGCTAGTGCCTTGAAATGCCAATAGGACACATATAAAAACTCTCTGGAGAAAGAGACTGCCATCGAGACCATAGACTATTTCTATGAACATATTTTGATTACAATATCTAGTACACAGTAAAAAAAATAATAATAATAACCAGGCATATGAGAGGGGAAAGTGCAGAACAAGGGCAATAGGAACAATGTAGAGGTTCCATTATTGGCACTCGATCAGACACTGGGGTTGAAGTAACTATGTGTGCCATGTGCAAAGAAAAAGCGGCAGCATGCCCCATATGCAAAGAAGGAAATGGAAAAGATGGAAAATTCCAGCAAAAACTGGGAACTATAAAAATGTAGATAGCAACTTTGAAAGAGAATATGTTAGAAATTCTAGCACTAAAAAACACAATAACTGATAGGGGCGCGTGCGCCAATGGCAGGAAGGGTCCCCAAATGCCACCCAAGGTGCGTGTAGGGCCTGGCATGGAAGCCTCCAGAGTCCGTTAGTCACCCCTCCAGCCTCCCTACAATTTGACAACCATCAAAATGTTTCCAGAGCTGAAACTGGTTTGGCTCAGTGGATAGAGCATCGGCCTACAGACTGAAAGGTCCCAGGTTCAATTTTAGTCAAGGGCATGTACCTTGGTTGCGGGTATATCCCCAGTAGGGGGTGTGCAGGAGGCAGCTGATCAATGTTTCTCTCTCATTAATATTTCTAGCTCTCTATCCCTCTCCCTTCCTCTCTGTAAAAAAATCAATAATATATATATTTTTTTAAAAAAGGTTCCCAGAGAGAGAAATCAAGATGGCGGCATAGATGAACACTTAAACTGCTGCCTCACACAACAATTTCAATTCTACAGCTAAAAGACAGAATAGACATCATCCAGAAACATAGGAAAGCTGGCTGAGTGGAAATTCTACAACTAGAAGGAAAGAGAGGAGCTCACGGAGACTCGGAGGAGCTGCAAAAAGCTGAGGTACGGAGACACACGCATGGAGATGATGGATGGTGGGTGAGTGCCTGGCTGGCTTCCTCTTGTGGGAAGCAGACAGAAACTCTCAACTGCACTGAACCCCAGATCCGACTTCACTATACCCTAGTTCCGGGTGAGACTCATGGGGGCGGGGAGGGGGGGGGAGTCTGGACTGTCATAAAAAGGGAGGAGTGCACAGAAACTTAGGGGAGCCGTGAAAAGGCAGAGATCTGGAGGTGTGCCAGTGTGCACACAGAGGGCTGACTGCTGATTATGCTGCTGGCTTTCTCTAGCAGGAAGACAGAATCTCCCAACTGCGCTGAAATCCACTTCCAACTGCACTGACCCCCAGTTTTGGGCGAGACCCTGGGGACCCAAACTCATATGGGTCCCTGGAGTGCACGGAAACTCAGGGAGACGTGAAAGGCAGAGGTCTGGAGGTGCCCCAGTGCGAGTGCACACAGAGAAGGCTGCAGCGATTACTGAGGGACACTGAGATTCAGGGGCCACGTAGGGCAGGGCTGACGAGAAACCCAGGCTGTCTGCTCAGCCCTGAGACTCTGCCCCATCCAAGCCAAACAGAGGCTTTTGCAGTTTTGCAAGTCTTGTATCATAAGGCTCACTCCAGCACAGAAGTTCTCCTAGCAGAGACACAGCTGATCCTCACAACCAATTGAAAAATCAGTTCCCCCCAGTGATACCAACAACAATCAAGACTTAACTACAACAAGGCTGTACACACAGTCCACAAAGGGGTGCACTAAGATAGTCCACCTCAGGTAACTGGGAGGCAGAGCTACTGGGCCATATAGAACACCTAGCACACAAAGCTACTTTACCAACTCAGGGAAGCAGCAAAAATGCAGAGACAAAGGAACAAATCACAAAGGAAAGAAATGGAGGAAAACAAATGACTGGATATAGAGTTCAAAACCACAGTTATAACGTTTTTCAAGAATTTCCTAGAAAAGATGAATATATTTATTGAGACCCAAGAGGAGATGAAAAAGGACCAACTAGAGATGAAAAAGGAACAACTAGAAATTAAAAATACACTGACTGAAATAAAAAATATTATACAGAGCCCTAATAGCAGATTAAAGGAATGCAAGAATCAAGTCAAAGATTTGAAATACAAAGAAGCAGAAAACACTCAACTGGAAAAGCAAAAAGCACAAAGAATCCCAAAATGTAAAGATAGTGTAAGGAGCCTCTGGGACAACTTCAAGCCTACCAACATCAGAATTATGGGGATGCCAGAAGAAGAGAGAGAGCAAGATACTGAAACCTATTTGAAGAAATAATGACTGAAACTTTCTCACACCTGGTGAAAGAAATAGACTTATGAGTCCAGGAAGCACAGAGAACCCCAAACAAAAGGAATCCAAAGAGGACCACACTAAGACACATCATAATCAAAATGCCAAAAGCAAAAGACAAAAAGAGAATATTAAAAGCAGCAAGCAAAAAAAAGTTAGTTACCTACAAGGGAGCACCCATACAATTGTCAGCTGATTTCTCAACACAAACTATGCAGGCCAGACGTGAGTGTCAAGAAAGATTCAAAATGATGAATAGCAAGAAGCTACAAGGAAGATTACTCTACCTATCAAAGCTATCATTCAGAATTGAAGGTCAAATAAAGAGTGTCACAGATAAGAAAAAGATACAGGAGTTCACCAACACCAAACCAGGATTATATGAAATGCTGAAAGATACTCTTTAAGAAGAGGAAGAAGAAGAAAAAGGTAAAGATAAAAATTATGAACAACAAATACATATTTATCAAGTGAATCTAAAAATCAAGTGAATAAAAAATCTGATGAACAGAATAAACTGGTGAATATAATATAATCAGGGGTATAGAAAGGGAGTGGACTGACAATTCTCAGGGGGAAAGGATTGAGGAGGGTCTAGGGAGAGACTGGACAAAAATCATA